>VOMN01044658.1:0-173759 GCA_014899125.1 Orchestia grillus
CTGTAATCAATAATTTGGTCGCAAGAAGTACTACAGTGTTACCTAATACTAGAATGTGACGGTGAGCCTAATACTCGACCAGTTCGATAACTCCCTCATGGCTGAATAGTTTAGCTATGGGATTTGTTTATATTCTGCTTCAAATGTACTAAAATTTAGTACTAGTGCTCGTGGGTTGAAGGCATTTTCTATTGCACACTTTAAGCTTTAAAAATTTGTGTCTAAGGAGAACAATGTGTAAGGGTTACATGAAGTGATGGACGCGTGATCATTAAGTACAGTGATGGACGCGTACGATGAATTTTAATATGAAGCAAGACTTGAGTTGAGTATTCAAAATACAGTCGTATGTGAAGTTACGTACTTGATTACAAGTGTTTTTTGAAAGACATAGTTCATGCTCGAGAAAAGTAAAAACCTTGTAGTTTTATCCAATCCATGCTCTTGGTATAACGATCGAAATACAATGCACACTCCCTTTTTCTACGCAGCTTTCTTAATAAGCAGTCCGGCGGCCACTGTCCAATCGAACCCTGTACTCACGCCAAGATATCGCTTTCTCGAACTTCTTGTGCCTCTACCCACGCGATCTCATGAAAAATCAAATAAATAGAAATATCTCTTAATTGAGGCTTTTATAAGTCAAATAATCATGTACACTGATTGTGGAGAGATTCGAATTAGGGTACCAAACTGCTTGGCTACAAAAAATTCTCAGCAATAATGCCAAGGTCGTGCGACACTCGTTGCCCTTACTCTCTTTTATAATCAAGATTTAGGTTTCGGGAATGAGAGCTTAGAAATTTCTCTTTGTGTAAGGTATGTACAGTTCGCCAATCTGCCCTCTTGGTATATGGCTAGAAGCACCTCTGCGTATTTTTTGTTTACGAAAAACCTGCGGAGCATTAGTGAGTCGTATATTATAAATCAGAACTCGTATGTGATGGATATAAAACAAATCAATGCTTAGCATTATATGCTAACTGACATTTATTCTGACACAACCTGCAAAATTTGTACGCTACTGGTTTGAAATCTTGACGCAAAGTATTCAGACAATTAACGCTATAGCGATCATACAAATTTTGATTTTTTGACTTGAATTTTAGTGTTCGAAAATAAATAAACTGTTCGCCACAATTGAAAAAAAAACAGCGTTTTGCGCTGAAATCTTTTGATGCCTTACTTTATGAAGGACTCCCTCACCTTTACCTCACTCGAATACTAAGAGAAGAATTATTTTATTGAACTTCAGCTGTGTTGAAATACATCTCTCATGCCTTATTGACGCTGGCTCTTCACTCGAACTAACCCCATAATCGGCTCTCGGAGGTGGTGAGCCATACTAATTCAATTTGTTATTCAGTATGAACTGGATTTCGCCAAATGAACCCATTAAATTTCACCAGCACTTTCTATCCCTCGTGTGTCTCAAAATCAATTAATCATTTGATTGGATTGTTTTGGGGTGGGCAAATGAAGTTTGTGTCCAAAAAAAGTCATAAAAAATGCTATGATCTATTGAGTGAGAATATTTTATCTATAGATTTAGATGAAAAATATATGACCTAGCTTCGTAGACAACAATCACTTGAATTAAATCAAATCGTATCCCATGATGAGATCGGGGCCGACTGTACAAAATGTGTAAAAATAATGCGCTTGTTACCTCATTGCAAGTCTTTTTATGATTCTCTCCCAATTAGAAAGGATGGAACGTCCTTCGTTTCACTTAGTTATGATGCAGGATGCGAGGTGCCGATATGGTGGTCCGCATTTTGGAAGTCTGACGCTCTGAGCATTCCGTCTTCTCATTTCAGAAGGTCGTGTCGAAACTAGCGATCATTTTGTCATTGACTTGTCGATGCTACTTTGTTCCCTAGCTTTTAACTCCACCAGATGTCTGAGAAAGAAACTCATTTTTATCAATGCATCATTTTTAGTTTCATTCCATATCGTGGTGCCGAAAACGTTTCTAATTAGATGTGTAAAAATGTAAATAATTAATCTCTTTTTATATAACATAAGTACATACAGTCGAGTTTGTTGATGTTATTAAGAGTATTTTGTTAACATTCATGATTTCATTTTTCCTTTTCTTTAAAGGAGCTTCCGCGTGTCTTAATGTTTTACTTTCTGGACTTTATCATAAAGTGCATTTGACTTCCCCTAAGCGAAATTTGTACTACCTTAGTTGTTAACAACTTTTTTATTTTGTAGACAATTCGTGCAATTGTATAGTGAACATTTCTTCCCTGTGGAGTTGATAATTGAATTCAAACAGTGAAAACTTGTTTTTGAAACAATTTGTATGGTGTGCTTGGTGCTCACGAACATCATGTCTAAGAAAAGAACGTGGGAGGCATTAACCTGCTTATGACACACGGCCACGTTTTATCTCGAGTTCATTGGCAGTGAATTGCTTCTAATCTTCGTGCTTATCAGACTTTTTGAAGAATTGAAACATGCAGTCATTTATCATCAAAGTACGACGGGGAGAGCGCAGTAGTACCACCGGTGGCCACAATATGAAAAAAATTCGGCTGAACAAATCTCAGCTGCAAAAGGGCAACTCGCCCAGTTCTGAGCGAATGATCCAGGTCATCTCGGAGATTAGTGACCTCATCAAATTCAACGGTGTGTCCAAATTAAGTCCTGGTAGCGCTTCCAAGAATGTCGTCAAGTACCGTACTAACGCTCAGCCGCGGACTCTGTCTCAAATTCAGAATTTTCCAAATAACAACGTGGTAACAAGCATAACCAACATCGAACACTGTAAAGTGAAAAGCACGGCCAGCTCATCCATGATACCTTCAGTTGACATGATTCAAACGAAGTCAGTCAACTCTACCGCAAAGACCTCGTCCACACCCTCATCTTTGTGGTCGTCATCATCACCTACTGGATCTACTGCAACCATTACAGTGGGCAACATCCTTCCTAAGTCAGACTCTCACCTTCCACGCCCAATAGTCAGCTCGACTCCGGGCTCAAGCTGTTGCATGAAACCTCTGACTACTCCACTTGTAGTTACGTCACCTAACAATTCCAAGACTTCCATGAACTTCTCAACATCATCGTTCCAGAAGAGCTCAAACTCTATTATCAATGATACTCAGCCTCACTACACAATTCAGTTGAAAACTTCTAAAAACTCAGTCGGCTCCCCCACCATCACGTCCACCTCTACAATACCTGTGAAGCCTTTCGAGAGCAAACCTCCTAGTTTGAGTTCCCAAAGACCGCATCCAATATTTATTAGAAAAGATCTTGGTGCCAAAGAGAATTCTATGACTTTCTTGAATGACACTAAAAATGATGAAAAAAGTGACTGGGATGATGAGGAATTTGATGAAGATTTTGACGACAGAGAAATGTCTGGTGCTCCAATTAGAACTTTTTGTGTGAGCACTGGCTCTTGCAAATCCAATAGCCGACCTTGCTTAGATGCGTCCTGCTACAACAGGTATAACAAAAACAAAGTGTTTAAAATATCTACGGATTCTTCAAAATCTCATAAAGTCAACGTCATCGGCAAGAGCAGCTTTGTCCCCGTAAGTACCCATGCTCTCCATAATTCCATGATCTTATTTAAAAACATTTGGTAATACAAATCTATTGTATTACCGCTTAGCTATTTTTCTATTGAAATGAATAGTTGAAATTTCACCAGAAATCTCGTGGTCTCTAATTTTTCTTGCTTTCATATTCGGCATGTTAACTTGTGTCTGTGTTTTAGATGCCCGTCTAATCTTGTGTGATAATCTCTTTCAATAAAAATAATTCTTCATCTGATTGTGATTCCAAATTTATTCTGTTCTCGCTCTAAAATCTTCGGTTACAAAACTCTCGTATTGAGAGGGATTCTTGAATTTATCGTCCAACGAGAACTGCCTTGTTATCCGTATACGTGTGTAGGGTTTGGTTATTAAAGCGAGCGACGGGCTTACGGAACTTTGTACGTCTTCTTGAAACTTCTCCACGCTTCTGTGACACCCTCGCCTAGCTGATTTAATTATGAAAATAAGGGGTTATTTGGCAAGTAAAATAATTATCGTGAAATTGGAAGACTATGCCTTAGTCTCAATTTTTCATAACTTAATGAATAACGCACATCGATTTCACTAGAATTGTACCCCACTCGGAGGGCTTAGGATATGTGAGAGGGAAGAAGAGTAGGTTAGTTAGGTTTATATACAATATGTTATGCGGACTGGCGTCTCCAGGAGGGCATTGTTAGGTTACCTCAGCATTAACTATGCCTTCGGGACGTCTATCTTTCGTGCCTGCTTTACTTCTTTTCATTCTCATACCTTCTTCACTAATGATTTTTTATCTTTTCTTATTCTTTTTTGTTAACTTGCTGGTTCTGTGCGCAGAGGATCTTGTGTGCGAATGCACCTTGTCTATAGATTCCTCGTTTTCCCAAGTCCATACTTAATAGTCCCTCCTCTTTCATTGTGAGGTAGTCTGAGTCACTAAAGCGCTGCTGTCACTTCTACTACTACAACTACAATTGTACGAATTTAAATTAAAAATTGGACAGAAAAGGTAATGAGATGTTAATGAACCTTCGAAAGAAATTTCTAAACTTTTCGTATCGTTGATGAGTAAGAATGTTGAAATTCGCGTGCTTTTATTTCAGCATTATATTCACAGAAACTACAAAACAAATAAAGGCTACAACTTAATTTCTTATTTTGAGATTCCTGGATAATTTGAAGACTAGAACGGTAAACCAGGATATAAAATATAAGCGTGTCATACTGAAAGACGACAAAAATCACCGCAAATGTAGGTACTTCTAAATTATTAAACTATATTAACGACTCTAAAGTAAAACTAAAACCAAACGTTAATCGTTACCTTTTCTTTTGGAATATTATCGAATCTTTATTTCTTCTACCAGCCACCAAACAATCCGATCCCCTTGCCTAACTGGTAGACAGCGACGTGACGTCAGAAGTCCAGATTTTGAAGGGTCCAGCAGCGCGGCCTAGAACTCTTGTTTCACGAATTTGAGGTGGCAGCAATTACGCCAATGCATCGCTCGCAGTGCGGGCCTTTGCTAAGCCACATCGCATATAGAGCCGATTGTCTTCTCGCGTTCACCATTGTTGCGGCTCGCATCACGTTCTAGGGCTATACGACCGTGGGTCGTTCTTTTCAGAGCTCAGTGCTGTTGCTCTATGCTGCTCGTTCTCGGCCTGGAGTCGACACTGCATTTCGGTCTCAAAGTTCAAACGTCAAAAGGCGCCAATGAACGTAATTACTCGACCTGGTACACGACCCTTGCGAAAAAATGTTGACAATTGGGTGAACCGTAACTTGTTGAATTGATTCATTTACGTACGATTTCGTTCCTACTATTCTTGTTCATTTCTGGTTAAGCTTAGTCAGCAATACTCCCATCCTTCTGCCTGATAAAGAATCCGCCGAAACCACTTGCTCTTTTTGGAAAGTTGCGGAACTCTTATTTGAAGCTCTATATGTAGAATTTGGTAGCAGTGTGGTAGCTCTATGATATGCGGTATAGGCCCATTTGTGATTCATTTTCGGTTGAACTCGATGTTTCGTCAACGTTTTCAATACTTATATCATTTCATACAAAACTCAATATCCTATCCGTCACAGTGTCACCCCACAGAGTAATTAACATGCAGTATTCACATTTTTTATAGGACTTGTGAATGAAGTTTTCTATAGTTTTAATTCTGACATCGATTTTCTTTGCTTTCTTGCGGTAAGAATCACGTTGAAGTTTTATCTAAACTAAACTTCCTCAAGGATTCCTAACCGTGTATTTTCACATGCGCGGAAGTGCATTTCTCATTTCCTAAATGAGCGTGTTTGAAGGAAGGCGGCGGGTCACCTCTAGTAGTGAGACACTACACGGACTCGTTGGCTACTTGTACCTCCCGAAATAAGTGTTTAGGCCTATCAAGGACTAATTGTGGAGGCGGTTCTGTTCAACGGGAAGTGCCTTCTGTGCGGGCACAATTTGAGCAGCATTGATAATACCGCCATTGGCCGGTAGCTGTAGTGCATTAGGGCTCTGGATTGTGAATTTATAGCATGCTTGGAAACTTGTTTAGTGAAGTCACTCACAGTTTCGTCTATTTCGTGATGAATTTGGTTTTCGTTGTATTTTTTCTAAACATACCTTGAAAATGTAGCTTAAGGATGATTTCATCTCTCAATAAATCTGCTGCGGGAGTTTCATTTTTTGATCGAATTAAATATATATTACCTCGATATTTACACTGGTAAATTTTTCCGTTGCCGTCAATTCTATTATCAAACTACCGTGTACGTATTATCACGACTCTCAGAAGTGCTGGTGCAATATCTGATTATAGTTGAAATTATCATATTGGAAAATTCCTGGGGTCGAGTGTACTGCGCGTTGTTTCAGTTGACGAGATAGGATACAATTCGATCCAAGAAACTTAATGTCATCAGCCTTGTTAGTTCAAAATCAGCAGTATAGTACATCAGATCTATTCCTTATTGAGAATCTGATTTTTATAATGTAGGGCGAGGGATGCGCTGTAGACAGCTCTGACTAATTCGTTTCTGTGTAGTAATTAATGGTGTAAACGTCGCACACCTACGCTCGTGTCGAAATTGTGGGTGTTGACTTTTGCCTTTATAAATGATCACTCTACATGCAATAGTTGTATGCATTTTAGGTCAATGTAAACCCTGGCCATGGCTTTAATGCACGCATGGAGCGTACCATATGTTGACATCGTCGCATTATCAGCCTTGTGGATATGGATGTGATAGGTTGAGGGCGGCTTCGATGATTACGTTTGCAGTTGATTAACTTCTGCACTCTTCCCACGCAATCGCTCCAACGAATCTCATGTCATGGTGCTCTGTTCATTTATCTATTTGAAGCCAACCTCCCTGAAATGCTATTGCAGAAGTCCATTGAAATACTTTTCTCGTCTCGTACGGTCTCTATCACTGTCTCAGAATGATCTATCTTATGGTTGGTATTCAGGTGTGCATCTGAGTTTGGAACATTCGTCTTAGAAACATG
Source organism: Orchestia grillus (assembly GCA_014899125.1). NCBI lineage: Eukaryota > Metazoa > Arthropoda > Malacostraca > Amphipoda > Talitridae > Orchestia > Orchestia grillus. The sequence continues at coordinate 7,049 of VOMN01044658.1, forward strand.
AAAAAAATGAACTTCTATATTTTATATGAGTCGCATAGTCTAACGATTGTAATTAGTTGTCGAAGTTTTCCATCATCTTCATATTCTATGTTAGTGAGAAGTACTAAAAGAGTTCTGAATGGGTTCAAAAAAATGTCGGTCGTATTTTACGTGCACTATAGCGTACGTATATTCTTGAAACTTTATTTCATAAATGAAATATATTTTGAATGCTCGATATTGCTTATATTCCATATTGAACTTTGTGCAAAATATTACTGAAGAACTTTCAAATTGGTGAAATATTACGTTTACTTATGATCTCCTTGTAAGAACTTTACTAGCGCGTGAAATATCATTCGTAACTTGAATAAATTCACTGTGTTGATCCCTGATTTCATTCTTGGGTATCGTTTTAATGCACGAGTCAATAATGCTGGTACCCTTCCATAATCCTTTTGTTCTATTTCGGTTAAGGCATACAGGGAAACTTTCCACTTGTGAAGAACTGTCGTTTACATCGTTGATTCAATATGGTAACTGAAATCGTTTCCGGGAAGCACACGGTTGGTGTCATTTTTTTATTGTTCCATTTTATGTGAACGTCATCGTGCTGCATTCCATCAGCGTCGGTGACGTTTGTTTGCGCATGAATTTTTATTTGGCGCTCTAAAGCATTTCCTGCTGCAACGTAATGCTCTGACTACCGTTGATACCAGAGCTATGAGAAATCGCTTCTGTTGGAAGCTTAAAAAACTCTTCGTGTTTGTCTTGCTCTGAAGAGGCATTTTGTTCATAACATTGATGTGCAGTGCGTCATCGAGTGATTGAAGCTCGTTATGCGGTTCCGGATTGCGTGATGCACATCTGACAAATTTGTGACTAATGAGATTTTTATAGCATGTAATTATGAATTATGATGACCTCGCAAGTTCAAGGATCCCATGACAGTTTTTATCATTGTGGTTCATTTCTTTTGGTAGTGCACATTAAATTTCGTTTGTTTGAACATGAAAGTTTCTAATTGTGTATTGTCCTCGTGTATCTTAGTGAGCTTTCACATTCGTAAAATATTGGAAGTAAACTAATAGTAAAATGTTTTTCTGTGCAGGTAAATTCTGGGAATCGTTGTCAGCAATCAGAAACCGGAAAGAAGGTAGGCGTGTATTTAGCACCCGTGTGTAGTTTAGTCTCTGTTTAGTCCTAAGGATTGATCTTCCCAGGAAATATATGATTAATAGCTGCTTTGAGTTCAATGAAATTGAACATTGTTGCTTTAGGTTATGAAATTGGTGTGGCGCGCACTCTGCACTTCTAGTTAAAAGTTGACAAGAAAGTGAAATCTTACTTGAAATTATCAGCCAAACGCTTTTACGGTAAGATTGCGCTCCATCTACCATAATCAGTGCATTCTTGACTTTCATTTTCCTCGCATTCAAACCTTTTTTGCCTGATTACAAATTTTTGAGTTATCAAAATTTTTAAGCCCAATTGTAGGAGAAAAAATTGCTTCAAAAATTTCCAAGTTTAAATAATTTTTTCATTGTCGTAGAACGATCACTGGGTTCAACGAATCACCTGTTAAGTACCGATTGTTCGGCGTCATACGACCGTTCGGGCGACTGCATTCCGTGAAAACGGACATATCGAACTACAAAGAAAAAGAAACCATTCTTTGAGTTGTGGGCGTTAGGAGGTTGGACCGATACGTGCTTATCAATGGCGCACTAAGGAGAGTCCTAGTTTTATGTACTTTTCTTGGGGCCGTTCTACTGAATTTAAATTTTCAATTTTTGACATAACGTGGATTTTTGGGGATTTAGTGGCATTTTAAGTATTAATAGGTCAGGATAGATCGTCGTTTGTATGTGCTAATGTAATTGTTATTTGGAATTAACGATAAACCTGAAAAATAGGTATGGATTATTTATTTTTTCGATCAATTTATAATATCAAATTTCAAATATCTGCAGTAGTTGTGTTTTATTACGGAAAATTGGGCAGTATTTTATCTTTTGTATGTACTCCCAAATATATTTAAATATTAATGTCTCGGTTAAAATATTAGGGAGTACATAAAAAGATCCCTAATCTTGTGACTGCTACGCAGTTTTCCGTAATTAATTTGAACATTTAACTACTGTAGATGTTTAAAATTTGCGGATATAGAAATTTGAATAAGAGCTCAAACGTTTGTTTAAAAACAGACGTTTGAACTCTTATCTAAATTTTCAAAAATCACAAGCACCCTTTAAAATTTACTTTCTAAGTACTGAAGTGTAGGTGTAAGAATCGATTGTTAGGATACTTTGCTTGCCAGTGTTATCAGGCATAAAACTTTATCTCCTTCATTTATTTGTAAGTCTGAGGCTGATCAGTTATAGCTTTCGTTTTCACTTCACTACAGTTATAGAATATTAAGTACTTGAAGTGCCCTATAAATAAATGAATCGCTACTACTTAAAGTGCTCGCGACCGTATATGGACTACGGAGGCGCTCATACAAGGACTTGCTTTGGGTGGCTAGTGTTGCACGGTCGCCGAGTGTAAAGTACTGGAACATTATGCACATCTTGAGTGCTATCTAAACGCTTTTCACTGAGTTCAGTCATTCTACGAATACATCTCGAGTTTTACTCTTAGCATTTAATATCAAAGGTGATAGACGCTTAGTTTTTCTGTTGCTCATTTCAGAAACTTGGAAAAACCAGCCATTTACTGTTTTTATGATACGTTACAACATTTTTGAAGTGCTGCGTGGATTTAGTTTTTTTTTTAGTTCGCTCACATTTGAGGTTTTATGACAAATTTCATTTAATATCGTAATAAAATGCATTTGGTCAGAAAGGAGCGAAACTCTTAAGTGTTTTTTTGTGATCATTCTTGGTTATAATTACTTCCGCAAATTGTTGATTTTGATAATTATACGGTTGGGTTGAAATTCCATTTAGAGATTCGAGAGTTTTATATTTTTAATTTATGTTTTAGAATAAATTAACAAGCCTTTGAACTTAAAATTTACTGCAAGGCTCAAGAACTGCATTTCGGATTCAAAACATGCCAAAAAATGACAAAAATAGAACATTTTTAATGATTATATTAATTCAGCTCTGTTTTTTGTCTCGTGACTGTATAATTGAAGCAAATAAGTAGCAGAGACAATAGTTTGTCTCTTCGTATTCGTTATGGATGACAATGAATCATGTCCAATTATTAACTTCCAAAGAAACTGCGCCTACTTAGATTGTGCTTCGATGATCAAAATAAATGGTCAATGGAACATATTCGGTAGCACTGTAAGGACTTAGGATCTTCTATACCTAATCCGATGAGTTCCCTTGTGTTACTATATGCTATATACGAGCAAGCGTGTGCCACCAGTGTGTTCAGGACAGAAACAACAAAATAACAGTCAACTGGATAGACACGTCTACAGTGTTGCCAGAAATGCATCAATTTGTAACCGCGATGACGAAAGACTGATGCAGATCAGTAAAAGAACAGACATCACGCCGATCGACTGTGGCTACAAAGCAGAAATTAGAGGAGCGACTGCTGGGCCGTATTTATGTCGTTTAAGTCACTTTAGTATATGATAATATTGCAGAAGGAATACCAGCAGCTAAACCGCTTCCAATGACTAGTTTGAAATGTGAAGAACTAGAGTAATAATATACTATATTGACGAATACTGTGACGTGAATTACTATTTTGTTCAATGAATCATCCTCTTCCAGATTCCAAACCACTTTCATTCACGTATAAAGATCACTGGAAGAAGTCTACGATCTGATTTTAGTATTGCATAAATGATGATTCCTGTTCATTCCCTTATATGGTTGATAATTCGTGTTCATATGCTAAGGGACGTTATAAGAAAAATTTCACGGGTTACAGGTCCTATTTAAACCTCCTCTTACTTTTTAAATTGGTGCCTAGGATTATGTGCTCTCACGATGAACAAGGTGATCCCATTCGATGGTGCAAACGTCATTCCTTGTATGGGACGTAGTGCGCAAGGCTATGTAATGTCCCGATGTTCTGCGGTGGCGCTGTCGTATTGTGGTTCTAGGAACGTGAGAAAGAAGTAAACGCATTCTTAATATGTAATAAAAGTCATATATCTGTAGAGAACTGTGTTTGGTGCTGTAATTCTTTTTCGGTATTCTGGTTGGATTCAATTTTACTGGGGAAAAATATTTGGCACTACTGTATTACTTGAGTATACGAGTACATAGTATTAGATGTTATAATACTGCAATTTTTAATTGTGCTGTTTAGGTGGGGGAAGAATGCATGCTGCCTCCAGACGTAGATAATTGTGGCCTGAAGCCGTATTAGGCTAGGAATTCGTAGATCTCGTATGTGTTACCATAGTTTTTCAAACCTCCTGTTTGTTTTTGTGTGGACGTCAGCCTTCCATTCACAAAAGAGTGGCAAAAAACGGAAACAATAATTAGTTCTTTTTATAATCAACAAATCTTGACAAAGAATTTCTTAAGTATCGCTTTAGGACTTATCTGTACTATGGCTAAAGTGTCGTTAAAATTTTATATACGGCAGAAGCTTCCACAGCATTAGCTAAGCAAGTGAGAGGTAGGATATACAATCGTAGTCATCAGAATGAGTCGTTTGTAGCTGCCGTAATGAAGCATTAGTATTTGGTCAGCACACTACCCTATGTCTTCCTGTAAGAAGCAGGCTTTATTGTCATATTTTATATCAGTTCAACGTGCAGGAATCCAATATGTATCCACTACACGCATCCTTTTAGTTCTTTGCGGCCTGATAACTCAAGTCTCCCGTATCATTTCTCACGTATTACTAGAACTCATAATGCACCGTTACTTTTCATTGGCATGAAAAGGAAACACTATAAGTGCGCAGCTTTGAGACTTGGAATTTGTTAATGACCCTAAAATTGTTTGACCAGAGATTACGACTAGTTGGTCACGCATTAGTGGCGCTCAGTACTAGTCATAATTGTTGAGAGTGAGTAGCCTATAAGTGTTTATTCATACGATCATACGATATTAAGAGCTAGCTGCCTGATTTACTCTATCACTGTAGTCAAACCTCGGTTTTGGTGCAGTCCTGTTTTGACGACTTCTTTCGGCGAAACCTTACATGGAACACTTGGATTCATATAGTTTCTTACGGGAAATATGTCAGTTTTTTCCATATTCGGTTTTCGTGTGACTTTTTTATGAACTGCAATTCATGGTAACTAAATTAAATTCTACCATATTTTTGAAAATATTTATGCCCGCATAATGTTCAATTTTTAAGTTACTAACTGCGTTCGAGTCCAACGACGTGAAACTAACGTTAAAATAAAAGTTTATAAATTTGTTTTATGACTACGGATTCTCGAAAGGAATTCTTTCGTTTACAAGAAAATAGCTATCTGAATTTCGCCAAACTTACCTTTTCTTGTACCTAATGCTCATGTTATTTTTGTTGGAGACCTGTTCACCAGATGCTGTCGACCAGTGAAAGTAAAAGTTGAGCATGGAAACGAATTTGCTTTCCTGTGTAATATACCGATTTAATTTTCGAACTTTAATTATGCCCTTGCTGTAGCCTAATCGGACGAGCTAATTTTTTGAAGCGTTTCTCGGTACTTCCAAAAGCATTTGAATACAATTACTAGTTCAAAATGGTTATGAAAATTTTAATAGCAATAAAATATATAGTTTTTATTTATCTAGTTCGAAGGTATAGCGTTGCATGGATTTACAGTCTGTTTTGAGAAGTGAATGGAATGGCCTCCTTATATTGAATACGATAGTGCGATCTTCTCTGGAACTGAATTGTGCCTTAATTCTGTACGCTGATGTCAGGGGCGCAGATGTTATGATTTTATCATTCGATAAAGTAACTGAACTGAAAAAAAAACTTCGAAGACGAGTCGTAAAAATTGAATTCACGTTTTTCATGGTAGTTTTGCGGAACGAGAAGGTAATCTCAATAAAGTACGTTGATTTTTTTAGTACATCTCGAATAAATCTCAATAAAGTATATTGTTGTGGGTGAACGTGCGAGTGAAAACTGTTTTTCTTGAGCCATAATTGTTGTGTGTGCCGCGAGCGGTCTCCAGCTGAGCCTCTCTCGAATGGGCTACTTGAAATTGTTTCACCTGTTTGCATTTCTCTGCCTCACTTCCTCGGTAAGCAATACGGGCGTCCCTACGGGCAAAATTCGACGTTTATTGCGAGAATACTTTTTGCATTTCTACGTTTTCCTACGAAAGAGAGAGCACGTGCTGATTTTTGTTGCACCAATTTTATTATTCTTCATAAAAATTTTCAATATTGAAGAATGCTTACTTCCTCATTTAAATGTGTAAGAGAAATTCAAACTTTTTCATTTGTTCAGATACGTACTATGTGCTTACACAGTGTCGAGAAATAACAATAAAAGCACTTCGTAAGGTAGGTTATGTAATGTTGAATTGTGTTTACGGTTGTTGATAAATAATTTTTTTGATATACCTGCAGCATGTCGGTACTAGTTATTAGGTGTTCTTAGTCATATGCCAGTGGTTTATTCGAAGCAATATTTTAATTAAGTTTTTATGAGTGCACTTTCAAGAACTAATTCAAGTGAAGGGAAAAAAGGGTTACTGGTATCTACTGTTTTTCAACATATCTGTACCTTCTGAAAGAACGATGATGAAATTTAAAGGTAAAATAACTTTAGGTATTGAAATACGGTCTAAATTTTTTATTTCAGAGTATGGTGTTTTTGTACATACGTACGCGGGGTAAAATCTTGTTAATGCCATTAGGTTTTGCACTTCGAGTCAAAACGCTTTTGTATCTGGGCGTACGCGTTCCGTGCGCGTTCTCGCTTGCTCTGGTACGGTCGGAATGGTGTGTCCCTCTTGACCACCTTTGCATCTGCTGGTGAGGCGGCGGTCAGACTTCTAGCGTCCATGTGAAATTTAGCTCGCCTCGGGAGTTGTCAGGCGATACTCTAGAGCGCCCATCGAGAGGAAAGAGGTCGTGATGACATCGGGAATTGATGTCGGTCTCAGCTACTCATTAGTTGCAGGATCAGCGATGCGTGTGACTACTTAATATTTTTGTGCACTGGTGTTACAGTTATATGTCAATCGCTCTTTCACTTTCAAAGCTCCTTAAATGAGCAAACACGGTCGCTATGCTACTGCTTGAATTGTAATAGCTTATCCTATAAGTTCCCCTAAAATTAATGTGCAACTTTCTGTTCTTCTATCTCACGGAATGCGTGCCGTGTCTTCTTAGTATTCACGTGTGAAATGTGAGTTGCGTTTGACCACTGGTATCCGCGTTGGAATGTGAGTGCATGTTTTTTTTCGTTGAGTGAACGAATTTCAGATGTTGTGCTGATAATACTTCTGTGGCATCGCAAGTCGTAAGATGAATAATTTTAAACTTTGTATTTCAGGTTGATGAAGTGATAGAAGAAATTCTGAGCTTGGAGGAGTCCCAGGGACTTCGGCACGTAGACTCGACTTACCAACCGAGCTCTGTGAGTCTAAATTGCGTTCTTTTGACTGTATAAACACTCGAATTAAAGCATTATTGCATTCAGATAAGGAAAAATAAGAATAGGCTTAGTCTTATTGCTTTTTTTTCAGGGTAGTCACTAATTTCTACTGAGATAACTCATGACTGAAAGGAGAGATGACTGCCATATCTGAAGAGTTTGTGTCTCAGCCGCTGTTGGCTAGTACCCCAAACGCTAACTCAACGTTATCAAGTACATCATGCATTAAAGATTCTTACATTTGCCTTCAGTGGATAATTCTTATAGTAGATAACTGCGATGTTACTTTATGACTGTTCATTTCTTTATAAGATCAATACAGTTTGTGCATTTTTATTGCTCTTTGTTATGAGTTCATGACGTTTTTTGGCAGCAGATCACTAACTCAGCTTGTGAACCTTAATGATACTAGTTTCCTTCAAATTACATTTCACATTCTGAAGATACGAAGTTGTTAAAATTACTATCTGGTTCTAAACTATGTACCGAGTTTGGAATGGTTGAGGCCAAAAATTCGTCATATTTTTACCTTCGCGAGTCCAGACTATATCCATCTTCTTGAACTCTGACTTATTACCGCTAACCATGCAGTCAAAATACCATAATATTGCCTTGAATGCTTATTACTTGTAAGCTCACAAGTGTGAAGCTACGACTGACCTTAACTGCGGCCTACAGGATGTGCTCTTTCTGGGTCCCGACTCGACCTCGGGGGGAGACTTGCCTCGCGTCAAACTGGAAGAGCCTCATGTCGAGTCTGAGGTCCAGATGATCGCCAGCATCAAGGACAGGCAGAAGAAAGACAACCATAATATGAGTAAGCGAATTATCTAAATGCTAGTAGCTGTTGACGTATTGGGTGTTGTGTGTGCATGCTTGTAGACGAATAAAAGAGTAGCGTTGATTTGAAAAATTTTCTTTGTTTTAGATCTCTTCTGCAAAATTAATCGCAATTAGCTGATCATGGAGTTAGCTTACGTATGCGGAAACCAATATTCGTGGTTTTTTGTATTCTCCATGACTTTTACGATAAGATACGTAATAGTATCATTTGAAATCTTCTGCCAGGTTTATAAGAAGTGTTGATTCAAGTCCACGTAGAATTAACGCCAGTGAGCCCGGCAAACATTCCCCAATGGTAAATTTTTTGTGTAAAATCGAAGAAGAATTGTTCTATGACTGTTACAGCCACGTATCTACCAAATCTGCTATTTTCTCATAATTCGTGTTCCGGATCAACACGTTTTTGTTCCACTTTACAATATCGAGAGAAGTGGATGTTAGATAACCTTAGCAAGCCTCGATTTGGTCCCCTGTTGAATGAATGCCTCATCATCGTCCTTAGCGTCTTCTTGGTTATGATTCTGGAAGTAGCGTCCGTACGCTCTGTATTATTGGGGATATCTGTCTAAGGCTGATCAGCAGGCGCACTGCATTCGAACCATGGTAATTTGAACTCCGTGCGCTGAGTTTTGACATGAAAGAAAGCTCCAGTATCCTCATTGACTCAAGACGCTCAAGATTGCATTCTAGACGAGTTCGTTTGTTGAATGCGAGCCACCTAATTTAATTCACTATTTATTGAGCTGAATCTCAGTTATAAAGTTAGAGAGCCGATTGCGTAGAGATAATCTTCGTTGCATTATGTATCTTTTATATAGAAATTTATGCAGAAGTTACTTCACAATCTTAGACTGAAACCAGTTTTTTTTGTTTTACCTGTGGTTGATTAAAGACTGAAACCAGTTTTTTTTGTTTTACCTGTGGTTGATTAATTGTGAGAAGTGAAATAAATGTTGATCTTTTGGTCGACTATCTTTTATTCTGTTTTCAGAACGATTATGAATTCTTGGTACTAGTCATATACGTATTATACTCTTTTCATTAGGTAATGTGCCTGTAGATTCATGCCTCAATACGCTTCCTTCCATTATGTAAGTATGTACAACATATTATTCAATTCTCCTCATATTGCAATCTTTGTTGTCATGTCGTAATAATCTTTTGTTTATTTTCCCCGCCTCAATTAATTTCTCTTTCATTCCGTAGTTGAAAGGCGTCGACGTTTCAACATCAACGATCGCATCAAGGAGCTCGCAACACTGCTTCCCAAAACGCACGAACCGTAAGTATCTTCTGCACGCACGTAGGCGTGGAAGTTTTTTTGTTGGTGTAAGTGTATAAGGTTTTAGTGTCAGTCAATACATCTGTTAGTCAAAAAACAAAATTTCCCAAATAACTAAAAATATGCAAGTATATTTCATGCACTCATTTCGATGCTTCGCGATTCAGACAATGACTTTATCTACCATCATGATACTTTGTGTTTCAGTTTCTGTTTTATTTTGACAAAACATCCAATTTCTAATTAGGAGGGCAGATATTGATCATGCATCTAACAGAACACGTATTTGGATTCATAGCTCATGTCCAAAGACGCACAACAAAAAATGTTAAATTAACGAGAGAGTTGCACCATTTCTTGTGTGTAATGTATCTCTGAGAATTGTCAGATCCGTAGGTACTCCATCTGACTATCCAGGCTTAGCTTTTTGAATTACTACCATGCTCAGAGTTACAAGTTTTCCTGTACTGAAATACATGCTTCATATTTTGGCCTTCGACCAAGTCACGCGATTTTGATAATGATCGGGAGTTCCTGTCTGCATTCTTTTTTCTTCGTTGTTTTTGTTAATTCTTTCGATGCAATAACCTCGCTAAATCAGAAAGGTTAAGGTTTCCCTCAATTTTTAAAGTTCCCTGTTTCGTAACAAACCTCAAGTAAACTAGTCGGGAAAGAAAATTTCTAGGGGAACCGAGTATGCTTTGTTGAATAAACGTGCATTTATTTTTAAAAATCGAATTACTATTATCTGCTTTTTGCTATACAGTAATACTGATCTTTTTGCGTGCCCATGCTTTAATTATTCAAATAATACCACACCGAGGCATCATTATCAAAATGAGGTAGGGATAATGTCCTGTTGTATTTTTTCCATATAATTTATACAGTAGTTGTATATTTCAGTAAATCGGAGAAGTTTATTTATTTTACGAGAGGATTTTCTAATTTTATCTTATATTTTTATTAGTTCTATGTTATTTTAGGGCTTGTACAGGGTATCTTTCTTTACATGTGTCTGTAGAAAACTAGGCCTCTGCTTCTTTATCGCTGCTATGGTGATTTGAGCTTTCTATCTTCGAGTTATGCGTCTCTCTCAATATTATCACAGAGAGATAACTTAGACATTGCCACTTGCGCGTTGATCAATTTGTGATTCGTCATCGGCAGTCATGTGCATTTATTTGTGTTCTGTAGCAGCTGAAGAGCAGGCCATTTTGGACATTTTGTTTGAATCTGCTTTTTGCAACGTTTGCGTATTTCAAATAGCTAATCAAATGCCCATTTTAGAATTGAGTAAGTGTAAACATTAAGTTTAGTGAGGAATTGTGTAATGAATCTTATAGTGCCCCGTGGTTCTCGCATTCCTAGTCTTGCATGTATTAGTATCCATAAATTACCCCCATGTCAATAGCGCCATGGCTTCTGTAGAAGCCACTCGCATTGATCTAGAGTCCACGGCGTTGTCATTTGAGATTTTAGTTCATGGCATGTTGTGAATCATTTTAAAATTTTATGATACGCGCACACTGAGTATTTTTTCTTATAAATATAAACCGTATACGTACGTCACCTGTATCTATTTTTGAACAGGCTATTCGTTTTCCCCCTCAGAAGGCATTGGATAGGCCATAGATTAGTTAACTTTGTCTATCTTATGCTATAAGGACTAGCAACTCCAGGGGGACATTGCTAGGTTACCTCACTGTTAGGTAGGCTCTCGGGAGTTCTATCTTTTATGCCCTCCTTTGCTTCATTCCATTTTCATTCCTTCTTCACTGATGATTCTTTATTGTTTTCGTAATCTTCCATCTTAACTTGCTGTTTCTATGCGCGACAGATCTTGTGTGGGAACACACCTTGTACATAGATTCCTTTTTCTCCCGAGTCAGTACTTAATGGTTGCTACTTTTTCGGGGCGAGATGTCTGCGTTACCATAATGCTGCTATCCTTACTTCTAATACTGCTATTCTTTTTTCTTCTTCATATTCTTCTTGTTTCTTGGTGAACCAGCCAAGCTAATTCACTTGGAGTGCCGCTGCAACTTGACAGCCACAACCGAGCCGGCTATTTATACTTCAAAACATCAATCATTTTACGAGTAACGAAGGCATCACTGCATTCTTGTCATGTACAAAATTTTGCTACAGTTACCAGGAACCTCGTCAGAGTTCTAACCACAATTTTTGAATATACTATTTTGTCGTTTCTTTCATTTTTATCTAATAATTCGAAGCCTGGTCTAACATTATTAAATCTTAGAGTGTTCAATATAGTTCTATATTTTTTTATCGCTTTTCAAGGACCCAAACGAGTGCAGACTGTTATTGAGTAATTTTTGGAAATAGTCGAAGTGACGTGTTAAGTGCGAGCTAAAACGCTGATGACATTCAAATGACCGTCCTCATTGCTAGACACGAATGGACCTCACCAATTCTATTAATGATATTATATATTAAACGTTCTTTTAGTGTTTCTTGATGCTATTGAAATGATCTCGTATCACCATCACTTGGGAACCAACCAACGTGCTAATTAGATGAGCCTGCTGGTCGTTACACGGAAAGCTCTCAGCTGGGCGCGTTTCTTTTGACTCAGTGTAGCGTGTACATTTCATTTTTCTCATGAAAAATATTTAATAGAAATTAAATAGTGGCCTCTGCGATCTTATTCGAGAAAAGGATAGACGACGATAGGTTCTAGCCTCGCAATGTCTCGTTCTTAGCGTTTACCTTTCAACTTGTGATTAACCATATTAACGTATTGACGCTTTACGTTGTAGGTTGAAGAACATCAGCAAGGAGATCATGTAAGTGTTGGAAAAAATAAATTAGATGCTTTGAATTTAGAAATCACTGCCTGTGATGCGTTTTACGGAAATTAGTTAGGTTCTAAATAGACTAACGTGAATAGGAAAGATTTGTAAAAACATCTTAAAACCTTTCAAAGATGGCTAACTTTCCCGCTTACTCTTTAAGTAAGTTTTTGTATGTTTTTTTAGGATTCCAATTCAAAACCTCAAGTATTTAGCGAGCTAAATTATGTTCGCAGTGATATATGCGTTGAACTTTTATACGTTAAAATTGATCCCTCTGAAGTAACGGTTCGTTTTCTGATTTTCATAGGGTTCATTTCCTATCTTGTGTCAATGTTTGTGTCAAGAATTTGTTTTGGAAAAATCTTTAAATGAATTTATTGATCAGATCTACAGACGAGTACGCTCAAGTTTGAGTTTACAGCATAGCTTGGTGCTCGTATTTTATTATAAAAGAACTCACTAAATAACTCTTTCTGATCAAATAGATGTACAATTTTCTTTTGCGATGATAAATCTGGCCCCTAAAGCAGATCTATCTGTATCAGAAGTTACATAAGGTTTCCACGCTTACGTAGAAGTTACTTGCGTCTGCATTGAGAAACGTGGATTGCTTAGGAGTGCTTTCATTGAATGCTAAGTGTCCATTCTTACGTGCCTTACGAAATACAGTAGATTTTTCCTGTTCTTTTGAGCAAATGACGTTAAGATTAAATGGACATCTCTCTTTCTGTCCAGTTTCATCTGGAGTTGCCTTCATCTTGGCAGCTTACGAGCAGGATATTATTGAACTTTTAAAAACCTCTACATTGTTTGATATGTTAGTTGAATCTTGTAATAATAATAATCATCATTTACACATTCAAGGTTGTTTATGATGCGTCAAAAGATTTTCCTATATAGCTAAGTTTTCTGTATTATGCAACCTCTTTGAAATTCTCGGCACATAACTGGAGTAAAGCCCATTAAGGTCTTCAATCTACCGTTGCTAACTTTCCGTGAATAGATTTTAAAATAGGCCACAGTAGTGGTCCATGATCATTTTGACATGCTCACGACTGCGTGCAGAACATTATATAATTTTGAAGCGAATCAGTACAGGACAAAATACGTCTGCGAGCGGTCGTCCAATCGCGAGCCAGTGTCTCAACGATATTTAATTGTGCTCAGCTGGTGTGTACAGCTGTCATTAGGGGGAACAATCGCTGTTATTGCCACACTTCATAAATAAGCTTCACTAAAATAATTTTCTCTCCCACGTCTCTAAAATCACTTGAGAATTGCAGTCATTTTTTAGATGTTTGTTCATAAAGAGTTCATAGTGATGATGTACAAAATCTTCAGACCTACTCGTACCTTGACAAATTATGGAACATGAAGAGCAATCCAAGTTCCGAGTGCAAGTGGTCTCCACGTGTCTTGTAAAGTGAGTGTGCGGTCAACCAAGGATGAGCTTCGTAGAGAGAGGCCCAGTCCTTGCTTGTGATGAAGACGATTCTTTCAACATTTTGAGATTCTATGAACTATCAGAGCAGACGTCTTCCACCAATACCGTTCATTATGTACAATCACGTCGTGGGAGTGGGAACTCAAAGATGCATAGAGTGAGATATAAAAAGTGATATCAGGTGGCCTAAATACAAGTCACCATCGCAATTGAGCAAACGAGTAAACAATGTTGCAATTTTTAGTCCTTCAAAGTAATGTACGATAACTTCTTTCATGTAAATGTACCAAACAAACTGTTTGAATCTTCACACCTGTTTTTTCGAGAACTTGTACTTTCCAGCTTAATGTTCTCAAATTTCCTCCGTACAGCTCGGGGCCTGCTATCAACTTAACAAAGCCTTACCAAATTCTGTAGCATTTTTTGAGCATACTTCCCCATAAATTTCGAATATATTAGAGTTACAACGAATGCAAGTGGATTATATGCGCCTCGCATGCCGTGTCACGTTGATTGGCCTATTATCAGCGTAATCACCTGCTGGTCTCCTGTCTACTTGATAGATAATCATAGCGCTCATGTAATATTCCTGAGATTACATTCCTCGCGCACTATCTCCAACTTAGCTGAACGATGCCCAGTCAAGCTTTTGGGATCATCGTACAGATTTTACTTCAATTCTGTTCGCTTACGACAAAAGTTTATTCTCCTCTCACAGGCTTCATGATTTCGTGCTTGTGGTCATCTCAAAGTCAATATCAATTGAAATTATGCTGCACCATATTTGTTGTGACCAATTGTTTTCTTGTTCATTCACTGAAATGTACGATATGGACACGGTTGTCTCGTGTTTTAGGCTTTTAATTTCTTGCTGTGTGTTAATGCATATAAAAAAATCTGCGCGGTAAGTTAACTTTGTGGGTCCTACTTGAGTGCTTCTATTACGTAACGTCCAGCATTATACGTTACGTAGACTGAGGAGCTGAGCGTCGTGTTAGGAATAATTTGTCTTAAAAGGAGCATGAGGCAGCTGGTCGCGTTAGGCGAGCGGAGGCCAAGAAGATAACGAAGTATTTATGTACGCATCAGAAGTCTAAAAATCTAGCAGTAATTTTACATTACTTTTTATTAGTATATTAAAATTAGAACCCATGTTTTTCTGTGCTCAAGAAAACGGTTAATGCAAGTAATGAAGCTTTTGTCGGTTGGTGTTGATTAATTAGAAGTTGTTAACTTCGACCTTTGAGTGCCAGTAATGTCTTCTTGGTGACCTGTGAGTGAAGACGCAGTATGCCGACTGAGCAACATACTGCATAGTACAGGGTTTGATTCTTATTGCCGGTCGGGTACTATATGAGAGTCGTTTTTACACTTCTTCGAAGACAAAGTAAGATTTCCACAGGAAAATGAGGAGCTTCTCTTTCTGTAAAAAAATGGTAACGCTACTGAGGTGGGGAAGGTATGCTAGAGTATAATATTTGATAGTATCGCCATACCAATTTCGTAGACACCAAATAGATACCAGTTATCTACAGATGACTGTTTTTTCATCTTACTAAATGATGGTCGAAAAATTTACATTACTTAGGCGGGTGTGAATACTTCACTCTGTGTTTCGTTTAAATTCAGAAAGAAAAATCGTTTATTCCGAAATCAGTCGCATACAAAGCATTGTAACATCGGGTTTTTAAACAGTAAGAGATTTTAAATATTCATTTAGGTATAATTAGTGCTTCTAACAATAATGTAATTTATATTTCAGGTATTTTGACCTAGTGCGAGACCTACGACACAACAAGGGAGAGATCCTGAAGGCGTCTGTGGACTACATTCGCCGCATGAAGGCCGATGTGGAAGCTAGCAAAGAATCTGAGGCAAAAAGACGGTCTTTGGAGCAACAGAACAGACAACTTCACCTTAAAATACAGGCAAGTTTTTCTTGCGTATATTTTAGTTGAATTCTCATTATATTCGTACAGGTTAACAATCATTCATCCGGCATCGATGGAACAATGAAACTTAAATTTGTGCCGAAATCAAGCTGTACAGCGAGTGTTCCAATCCTTGGTGTTGTGTTGCAGGCCATATTGGTATGTTGACCGCAGTACTGTTATGTTACAGGTCGTAGTAGCTTGCAGGATGGGTAATTGTCAAACCTGTATCACTGAATTGCAGACTGATTTGGAATCTATTATATCACTATCATAATCAGTTTATTGAGGTAATAGAGTTGAAAAAGTGACTACATGTGGGGTTTTCATCTGAAAAAGCCAAGTGCCTCTTCTTGGAGATTGGGACTTTTCAAACAATGCTGCTGAAATTTTATGAAAAATCATTGTTTGCAAAAGATAACTGGAAAAAAATTTTATGCAATCAGACGTACAAAATGTATCAGTTCATTTTTTTGGTGTGTTCAATCCTAATGGCCAAGAATTGACGCCAAGGGTAAGTTGTGGCACCAAGTACAATCGTGACTGTGGTGAACGGCTATGTGAAACGGTTTGGCACCAGGAACAACTTTCGGCTCTGACAATAAAAGGGTTAATAGCCCTGGAACTAAACTGTGGAGTGTATTGGTTTACTATATTCAATGGACTTGCTAGTAATGGCGTCGCCTGAATAAAATCATAACTGCTGCTAATATATGTGGTCATTAGAATTGATTTCGAAAACCTTCATAGATGTAAGAAATATAACACGTGAAAACCGCTGGAAACATTAGCGATAACAATGAAGGGAGGAGTGTGATTAAAGTGCA
This sequence comes from Orchestia grillus, assembly GCA_014899125.1. Lineage (NCBI taxonomy): Eukaryota > Metazoa > Arthropoda > Malacostraca > Amphipoda > Talitridae > Orchestia > Orchestia grillus. Next base: position 23,704 of record VOMN01044658.1, read on the forward strand.
CATCGCGCTCCATAGTGATTGTGTGAGAGTTGTGAGATAACCGTAGAGCAATAGACTAAATGTAATCCATTTCGACCCAAAGAAGTTGAGTAACAAATGTAAATCTCGTGTGAGTGAACAAATTATACAGTCCCTGAGAAAGCTTTTTTGATATGAGACGAACTAATTTGTATGTATTTATACCTGGTTTGAGTGGTAAATTTTATATTTTCCAGGAACTAGAAGCCCGACTTCGACAAAACGGCATCAAGGTAGAAGGAACAAGCCTGAGCCCAAGCCTCATCCCAACCCTCATTAACACTGAGAGCCAACCTCAGATTGAACATAACCTTAAACTGAAAAATATTAATAATAACAACGCTTCAAGAAGTGAAAGTTCGAACAACACTAACGCTCACAGTGTTACCTGTACCCCTACGAATTCGAATAATGTCAATACAAACGACTCTAACATAAATTCGTTTAACTCAAATTTTAATATAAATGTAAGCCATACTAGCAATACAGTACAAAACTCCAATTCATTTAATCAAAGTAACATAAATGTTAATTGTTCTACGAGCATTAGCAATCCTTTCTCGTTTAAAGCTGAATGTTCAGCTGAAAACTCTACGTGCAATAACGTTATGGCGTCTAGAGCCACAGATTGTAGTTATAATGAAGATTCTGACTTTAGTACGATTAATTTAGATGCAATGGAAAACCTGAATACGCATGGCCTATCATTTAATACTAACATAGAAGACACGATCAACACATCTATATGCAGTCCGAGGGTGACTTCTTCGAACCTCAGCCCAGGAAATTTCCTAAGTCCCGACCACAGCAGCACATACTCAGCGCCTCCGGACCACAACTCTCCTGAAGCTCTGCAACTCGATACCCCTACTAGTACTTATAGTACAAACCTGCATCCTGATCATCAATTCAGTAACACGAACCTTCTAATGCCCTCGTCAGACCTGCTCACGAGGACTCTCACTTCAGACGCCATCACTAGAGAAGCCCTCACACGAGATGCCCTGTCTTCTGATGACTTGACTCCGGAAGATTTGACTCCCCTCTTCCCTGCGTCAGATCACTTGCTAGGGTCCGAGGCCCACGGTGCTTCCTCTAAATCCAATTTCGATGATCACTCGCGCACTGATTGCTCCTCCGATAGTCAACGCAATGACGATCGGAAGGTGAGACCTTTCCATTGCCTCTCCGAGTCCGAGTGCCATGACGACATGAGTCTTATCAATGTACGTTTTTATTTTATTTTTCCTTATTTTTGATTCGTTGATTTTTCTGCATTTTTTTGTTGGTTCGCCTGGGTTTTTGAAATTTTTCTTTTTCTTTCTGGCTTACATATCGTTAATTGTTGGCGGACATTACACAATGTGTTCTTCAAGGTTAATGGACGAATTTTAGTTTCTGTTAAATTCACATTTATCTTATACTAGAAGTAAATTTATTCTATTTTATTCCTATTTCTTATTTTCTACATTCGTTGGGTTTTTGTAATCGTAAATGGATCCATTTCCACTCAAGTGTCCTTAATATCTAATATAACGAACTAGTTTGGTAACGGCTTTATTTTGTTAAGCGAAATCTCTTCTAATTTCGTATAGGTTTTAAACTAATTTACTTCATATTTACTACAGTTATCAATTCTGTTCTTAAGTTTCACTCTTCAAAGTAAGACAACACCCATCAGTAGAGAGAGTAATAATAAGAAATGATTTTCTGGTATTAACGTAGCATCTTTACTAAAAACCTGACAAAAACGACAAAACTAAAACAGCCACGGATCAGGAAAACAATCTGACGGGTGCATGTACTGTTTTGCATCTATCCTAGATTTGACCTGGTTTTTATTTTTGGTACTCTTCTATTTTTGTTAGTTGTATTCTCTACTTGTCTAAATTATACCATTTAAATTAGTATGGGAGTCACTTCTATATTAATTTAGTTTCTATTCTACCTCTTCTTTACATGATGAAATACCTCTCTATCTTCATATACCTCACTACCTTCGATTATAACTTACTTTTATTTATTATTAATTTTTCTTTCAATTTGAATGCCCGGCTCCGTATGCATTCTCCTAGCTTGAACATTGTCCCTCATGTTAACTATAACCTGTGCTCTGTGTTTTGGCTCGCTTTGTGTTACTATAATAAGTTAATTTTGTGTTGGGATTGTAAAGGCACATTTTTTCGTTTCATTTTGTACTTTCTCATGGAATAATGAAACATGTTTGCAAAATTCATTGATAGAAAATATAGGTTATAGAATTTCATTAAAATACCTCGTGTTATCTCTGTCACGTAGCAACTAGGATCAAATGTTCTTTTGGGCCCATTCAATAATTGCTGCGTGTTGTGCTATGTCACATTTAAAAGTGTCGTTGCTTCGCATTGAATATTGTAATTTTCAGACGAAATTCTACGAATACTTTTTTTTTACCCTTAGGAACTTCTACAAGACCTGAATGCTCATCCGTTTGGTTTGGACTTGATGGACGACGACCCAGTCTCGGGTGTCTACAGCTGTGATGCCCTCTTCTCTTCTCCTCAAGTGCCATCCACCCCTTACGACTCTCCTTCGTCTCTTCACGACTCCCTCTCTCCAGACTCAATGGACATCGTCTCTTGATTCCCTTTCCAAAAACAAAAATATTAAGTTGGCAGCGACAGTGAGAAGTTACAGTTATTGTCAGTATTCATGAAAACATAAGAATAAATTGAATCATTCACAAAACGAGAGTTCTGAAATGCAGTCATAATCAAAGTCTCTTGATAGTGAAAAATGTTAACGAAATTGAAAGGTAAATGAAGTGTTTCAGTTCTCACAATTCAAAAAACTCTCTGAGATCCACAATAAAAGATCGAAGGGACGTTTCTCTCAGTCCTGTTTTATACTGCGACTGCCAGATAATATCCACGAAAGCGATTTCTGTCCCTCCATTTTTGTGCGTCTACATATACTTGCAGGGACACGAATAGACGAAATACCACAATTATTCTGAATTGATCTCTTTCTTTAACATGAATATTTACGCTGAAAGCAACGGTCACCGATCGTATGTGAAGTTGATTTTTTCAGTAGGAGTTAAACTAATATTTTTATAATATTTAAAATGTTCTGGATTTCTTTGTGTAATACCACTGGAAGTTTCTTGCTGAGATTTGTAAATTAGTTGGCATATGCATACATTGTTATGCTCTTGGGTGCCTTCGACGAATTATAATGAATTTTTATTCAAATTTCTTGGACTTTCGTAACTTCGTGGGTCATTTTCTTTAAATGTGCGTCACTTACTAGTCCCACTTTTTATACCCATATTTCCTTTCTTCTACAAAAGTTAATTTAGCTAAAAGGATTCAACGGTTAATTTTTATTAACCGAGGTTCAATTTATCCCATGCTTTGGATTGCCAGGCCAGGGTTTTGGCTGCTCCCGCTTCCGTAGCCGCTCATCTCAGACCTCGCGCGAGTGCGCCAGTCATCGTAGCTTCGTGTTCGAAGTTGTGTTGCGAAAATTCATAACTTCTCGTGGTTTCTTCGTCTCACCGACCAACATGTGATTGAATCGACGTCTGTGTCAACGACAGTCGTCGACATGTTTTTGTGAGATTCTCTCTGTTTTTATTTCATTGAGATCCACAGGCTTCCATTGCTGAAAATGTACTTAAGAATTTGAGAGAAATCAAAATAAGTCGCTGCGTTCTACCACATTTTCTATCGCGATTTTTTTGTGTTTGAGAAATAAATTCAATATTATAGCTTTAAAATTGAGGAAACCACCCTCAGGACTGTCGACAATAGCACAAGAGCATAATTTATACGTTGAAGAGCGTTCGCGTAAAGTGAAATGCTCAACTTTGTAAGGTAGCATTATTATTGCGGGCTTCGTCATCGAAAATTGCATCGCGTGGCGCACATAGAAAATCGGGACATTTCCTTTTTCTTTCTAAATGCTAAATTTACTCGAGCTTGGTATACTTCACGGTATGTTATAGAGTTCAACTGTATGTACCTATCGTAATTATACAGTGTTGAACCAATCGTATCAAGTTTATAGTGTTTCAGATGAAGCATTTCAGAATTTTTAAGTTTTTGGGACCTACCTATTTATAAACGTTTTTCAGGTATATTCGAAATCGAAAGTCGCTGCGAGAAACATTGGTGTCTAAAACTTCCCCCTTTTTTATTCAGATTCGTAATTTTCACCATTTATACAATCATTGATGCGTAGAATATTTAATGCGAACCGTAATCTGATCTAGTATTTATTGTCTCCCACATCCGCGAAAATAATCTTGCTTCAGTAGATATAATTGGTACAGGCGTTTCAAGTGTTAACCCTCAACTGTTGGGTAGTATTTGACTAGTAAACTGTTGATAAGATATCAAATTAAGTCCGTTAATTTTTACCAGTGCTGTGAGTGTAACAACATATTCTTATATTTTAACTGTAGATTTAGATATACAGCAGTAGCGAAAGATATTGCAAGTTACCTTCTATTTGTTATCGCGGTCTGAAAAAACTTCCTCCTTGAACGTAGAGCTTCTTGGTCTTTGGCCCTTTCTATCAATTTGTCATACCTGTCAAATATGAGTTCTTCATTGAATACTTATTTTGAAATTGGTATGATGAACAAGTCCATATGCCTCTTGTTAAAATTGAAGCGTCACTGTGTTGTCATCATTTATATCATTTCAAGACATCATCTTCCGCCCATCCAAAGTATCGGGTAAAACAGTTTCATTGTAACTGTAACAACGTTTACTTTTATTTAGCTGCTGCAGAACTAATTTGAGGCGTGCCTCAACATAAAAGTAACATTTCTTTGTTTGATAAATATATTTTTCAGAATGGTTCGCTCGAGGATTGTTTAGAGTTTTTTGATAAAGTTTATCTTGTTGAGAGTGATGCATGAATAATTTAGATGTTGCAGTAGTAGGTATTATAGCTGTTTAGTGTTGTGTTGTACACGTGAAAATAGTGATGATTAAAATGCAGGAATCCTCCTATGACCGTCAATTTGAAGAATTAGCTTGCAATCATGCAAAAGAGAGCCAGTGCTACTTCCATAGCTCGAATGCTCTGATTTTCCTTTGACCGCCTCATTGCGTGTTGAGAGCGAGAGATAATATACATATGGTGTTCTTTTGTATTACATTGAGACAGACTGCTGTGATATGTTACTGTAAATTTTTATTGAAAAGATAATGAGTAACGTGAGCTTCTGTCAATATTCAACATCGTCCACATCTAATTTTTTTTATCAATATTCAGAATTACTTTTTAAATTCCTAATGACTCAGTTTTCAATTGAGGTTTGCTATGTAAAAGCGCTAATCGAAGGGTTGCTGTTGTCTCTGGATGTTCTAATGTTCTTGTTGTTCACCTTGTCATTCTTCCGTCGATCATGTCGCAGAAGTGAACAATTATGTTAATAAGACTTATCATAAGTCACCTATTGTGGACGCTTCCTATTTATATAAGCGTATGTGTTCCTGTCAACTTATTAAAATTTTAAGGGTATTGAAAGTTATTCTATGTGTGACTCGCTGTACAATTCGGAAAAAATCGTGTGGATAATTTATATGGTAACTTGTCACTAAATCATGTCTCACGTAACACGTGTTGGGAGTAAAGTGAAAGTCTTGAAGCGAAAACATGTCTACTCTAAGGGTGGTGATTTTTGGAGAACTAAAAGTATACTGAAAATTAATACATAAATTAACTTTGAATCGTATTAGAAAGTTGCTAGTTCTTATCTTTCACCGTGTATACGTACCTAAACTTTGATACTTTCCTTAGCGTTCTGGCATGGACACGCAAGATCCTTCCAATAGAAAGATGCACTAGAGAATGAGGTATTGAGTGCAATATTAGCCATCGATTTCCTTACAGTAATAAATTAGAAAAAATTGATTGTTTGATCGAGGGATAAAAAAATTATCGTGAATGTTCACGATTTTACTCGAAGTTACATCACCTTCATATGAGTAGAATGTTTTTTTCGGGGTCTGGTATTAAACGCGAGCAAGATATTTGAGTAAATAGGATAATTACTGGTTTTGGGAACTCTGTTTCGCTTAACATTGAATTTTCAATCTGTAACTGTGAAAAAAGTTATCAATTATCACGTTAATACCATGTTTGGGAAATCTTACGATGTTTTGAGCATGACCAGTTTCATCTTCGAATGATAAGTGTTGCATGTTTCAGATGTTTGATGGTTGAAGTGATTTTTCCTGTTTAAAAGAGAATCACTCACACGAACATTTTAAAACGTTAAAAAATCATGTCTCTTAATGGAAACACCCTTTGCATTTCCATCGACGCACTCATGTTTAATTTGTCTGGATTGTTTATCATTAATCATGTGGCGCGTGAAGCCATGACGACGAGGGCCTGCGGTTAAGAATCTGGCTAAATTTTATGCTCCAAAGGTTCTCAGAGGAGTAGGCCACTTTGGCTCTCCGGTGAGATGTGAGACGAAGAGAAATTCATTCGCATCTGCTATCTGCTCATAGCTCATAACGGAGAAAATCTAAATTTGGCATTTTTGAAAAACTAGAAACCTTGAAACGAAACGAATGTTTTCATGGAATCATTGATACGGTACGAAACATCTGCTTAGAGTAGGTAAAGTGAATAACTTTGCTGAACTGATTGTATTTATACGACTTTAATGTATTGCTGCATATCACTTGTTGAATGTTTTATGTATTTAAATTTATTTAAATTTGATAAAATTTGTTAAGGTGTCTTTCGTTAGTTGTAACGGAATTATTAGTTAATAATTTTCCGTTGTTCTACAATTAGCACCGACTAATATAACAATCGATTATTATGATTAATGTTATTAATCTAGATTAATCGATTATTATGATTAATGTTATTACACGAGACGAGGAAGAGTAGATGAGCGTGCTCAATTCGAGGGTGAAGAAGTAGACATAGTTACGAAGGAACTGCAATCTTATTCAAACGGGTAGCAACTTAGGAAAGTGACTGTAGTGCTTCGGAAATGTTAGAAATAATTCCCTAGTTAAATTTACTTTTTTTTGAAGAAATAGAAACAGCATCCACTCAAATATCAAACTGATCTTATCTGTGGTCTTTTTGTATGGTTCAAGTTCTAATTTCGTCGAGGGATGTACTTGCATTAACGTTTATTTAGTGAAGCCAGTTCGTTCGCACGGGTTTTAATTTTGACGTTTCACTGCAATGTCTTGCCCCATCGTGCAAATGCGATATTTTCTTCGTATGAAGTCGACACCGTCTCAACGATCTCGTATTTTGCTATTTAATTTCATTTTAACAATTTCCGTACAAGTAAATAGAGTTGATTCTCTTTGCCTAAATGCCTAGGGATGATTTTTTCGAGGTCGAAGCTGGTTCCAGGGGAGCATTCATTACTAAACTTTCCTTGCAATTCGCCGTTTCGTCCCCCTTCTGTTGTACTACCTCGTTTCGTGATAAGCGAGTTTGTCGACTTCCACTGGTGAGAGACTAATGTTAGTAAAATTTACGCAGTGTTAATTCCTGCCATATCTTCCGGTCTGATATACTGCAATGGTGTGATAAGATGGTGAACATATACTTAGTTAAGGTGATTTTATTCTAAATTATGTTAGCATTGATATTGGCGTGAATGAATTCTGATTCCGAGGTATAGTCAGGCAATAATCTCGACCTGTATCATATTTGTAATGAGTGATGTGTTTTTCGATATAGTGAAAATTGATGAATACTTCAGGGGTATGTTGTTCAGAACTCACGAACTGTATTTCACATGCCTCGGAAGTACCTATAAATTGTGTTTCAAAGTATTGTCATCTGTTGAACTTTTACCGTCACTTCACGTATGCTTGTGAAAGACTTAATTTATGTACGTTGTATAATTTTTCACTTTGTACATATTTATGTTTATATCATCAGTATTCATTTCATTTACTTGCATTCATTGAAGACTTACACGATGGACGAGATCAAGTAAAGTGCGCTGCTGAGCGACGTTCACATCTTCATATTGAAAAATGAGACCTTGGCTTGCGCTTTTTGATATGTTCCAGACAGCAATCGTGTTCATTTATTTGAAAATGCTTTTAAATCTCTCGAGATTACCAGAGTAAAAAAGAAGTGTTGGGAAAAATAGCATCGTCTTAAAAGATCGAGGATTTGCAAAAAAATATTTATTTTTTCGCGCCCGTTGCATTCGACCAATCTGGAAATAGTGCTAGAAATCCCATAGCAACTGCGTAACACAAACGTCAAAACATGAACCTGCGAGTTCTGGCCGAACGTTGTTTTGCCTTGGAGCAAGTAGTATACTTATTGCGCTATAGTTCAGAACAATGAAACTTTTATTTCAGAACCCATTCGACTGTGCATATCGAGATGAAAATTACGAGGTACAATAACCGACTTACTTCATTTTGCATCAAGGTTGAAATAGCTTGGCCAGGCTTGTTTTGAATTTATGTGGTGAAATTTAAACTTTCAGTGTGATATAATGCAAATCGAATAGCATTATGATTTAAGATAGAAATATTTTATCTTACAGAGTCATTTCTCATATCAGGCACTATCGCAAGTGGTTTCATTTTTGTCTTCACTGTCATAACGCATTTAACGTGTGTCATTCATGCAGATTTTGATATGTCGTTGTAAATTTCTTCATAGTTATGATTTAATGGTAAATTACTGCATGTTATGCCGAATAAAATTTTTAACAAACGTGCAGCTGTTCAAATACAGAAATTTTGAAATTTTCTTAACGAAGTGATGCAGAATCCTACCATCATCAGCCACTTGTCTTAATTTTGCTATTGTGACCTTTAAAGAGACGCTCATGAGAATTACCCTTCATTTTATATCGAGAACTTGCCCGCATATTTCCGAGGTCGATACATTACCGAAAATCCTCTTTAGTGAGATGAGGTATACTATCACTTGAACAATTTGGCATCTCCATGAAGCTCCGTCAGTTCATTTTTTTTAGGAAGGGTCAGACTTCTCCTTCTCAATTTCTTAGAATAGAATGGTATGGCAACAGGAATGATCCACGTAGCCAGTTCTCGGGTTTCTAAATTAAACTCTGCGCCATCAGACACCAATCACGGACAGACAAACTATTAGACGTGAAGAAAAACGCAGGACTCACCGAAGATCAGGTAGCATAACTACCACAAGTGTTCTGTGACCACCAGCGCGAACCACTCCACTTCTTGCTGAGGAAAAGAAGGTATTTAGAATTGAAATAGTCACGCGTAATCAGCGATTTTCACGCACAGGCAACAGAGACATTTCTCTTGTGAGGTGTCTATTACGTATTATTATGCGTACTACTTTTCATGAATCAAAATTTAATTTTTTCGAATATTTCAATTATAATAAATGCTGCGGTGCCATTTTAGAATGCGCGTATTGTGGTCCTTCCGAGCAATAAAAAAATAATGGTAATGTAATAATCTATAACATACAATGGTCATCCATACATGCCGCTCATACGTCTTAAAATATACGTTAGTCGTCAAAGTTTATTGTTACCGAGAAACTATTTCAGTTGGCAAAAGTTCTGTTCTCTTCAAGTATGAACATCATGAATATCATCCAATTCAGAGAATAATTAAGGGTAAGTAGCGAGCTCTCTCTGAACCGTTTTCCAAGCAGTCAAATAGATTTAATCTTCACTTCTGAGTTCAGTAATACAGGTCCTGAACTAGATCCAAATTCTCTCAAAAAAATATTTCTAGTCAAGTATAATTTTAGAAATGAAAATTGGTGTTACCTGACAATGGTTGATGTTTTACAGTTAAAACTGGTATTTAAATTTTGAAAAATATATCTTCCTCCAATATTTATTCATTAATAACGGATACATTTATTAAATGTCAGTGTACGTTGAGTTTGTTGAGATACATGAGAACTACCGTTTAGCTTGAATACAGTTTGAGTAAACAAGATTTTAATCCCAACAACTTTTAAAGCATGAAATGCACCAATGCAACAAGATATTAAACAGTAAATTAAATTTTTCGCTGAAAGAAAAAAATTATGAAGCATGCAGTCAGTGCAGTCCATTGCATTGAATAAAGAGTATCATGGCTATGATGCCATGTCAATACTCTGAAATCTTTTTCAAAAAATGATACATGTTAAAACAGGAAAATTGCACACCCGTCCATGTTGAAAAAATATTTAAACAGTGAACTTTTATTTGCCGTAGAAAATTCCTATTATTCTCAAGTACACCACAATCACTGAAGTGAAGTACATATTGTCGCTTTAGTTATTGAAACGCGCAGCGATACTGAACTTTTTGTAACATTCGTAGATGACCAGCAGTCGATCACTACTAGCTTGATAAAATCATTAAAAAAATCAAATTTGGAGACAGTTTTTTTGGGAACCATTCAATATTACTGTATACATGGTAATAGTGAACAAATATATTTACTGCCTGTTAAATGTATACGGCAAAGTACACGCGAAATACTATCTTTGCATTTACACGAGCATTCCAGAAAAAGATGTATTTAGCGAAGTTTCAACTCGCAAAGCAAGCATTTGTAAAGCATATTGTTCTTTCAGAAACATAAGGAAATTTTTGCAAGTTACTCTGAGACCTTCCCCACAACAGTGAAAACAATTAATTTAGTTTACTCTGACATGGATAGTGACTACAAGGAAAGATATTTCAAGTGTGTACCATAAAAATAATGTCGTCTCCATTCTTGAGAGAGTGAAGAGTAAACTTGGGCGAGTCGAGCGAAGCATAATCCAATTTTAGCTCTATTGGCAGAGGCAGCGCGCGCAATGACGTGCCAAGCGGTCACGTATACGAAAAGAGACGACTAAGAACCCTTAGTGAAGAAATGCAAAAATTCTCTCAAGAAACAACGCAATACACGGGTGCCTCAGTTGCCCCGCGCAACGTTCTGGTTGGAAGACTTATTTTATTTCACTACGTGTTTAGATGGCCAATTGCAAGCGTGCACTCGATTCGCATAGTTGAGAAGTGCGTGAACGAAAATAAACCTACAGGAAGTGTGGAACTATTTTAATATACAGGCAAATGAACTTGGACTGAAAGTGCCGCAATTGTCAGACTCGACATTGTATTAATAAATAGTACACATTGTATTATGAAATACAGATGCTATTCAAACGTTAAATGACCAAATGGAAATGATCTACATTCCCTGACTGTAGTACGAACAAGCAGTCTAACTTATGAGTCACTGAATGAAAAGACGACTTAGACTTTCATACCATAAATCCCATTTTTCGTAATTTTTTAAAAGCATAGAAGTAAAACATTTAATTAGTTGAGTTTTTCCACACGTGCCAATCGTGGCAAAATGCTAGATCAACGGTTTCTGTACATATAAAGAGAGAGTAACTGCTTTCAAATAAGCCCTCAGTAAGGTAAAAAAAATAGTGAGTCGAATAAGCGAAGATATTGTACAGAATATTATCTCTACAGCCACCTCGGATGCAGTTGTGAGGTTCAGCGAAACCATCAGCAAGAGATCATCCACCCGGAGCTTATTTTAGACCGAGGGCAGACCTAGGCTTCAAAGTACGAATTCTCCTGCACGTACATCAGTTCCATTGAACGGTAACCTTGAACAGTCGAGGTGAAAACGGTAAGCCCAGATGTGTGTCGTACATCATACTTACTGCGAATTATAATAAAGCTCAGTAGACAATACACTTTATATAGGTAACTTGTTAAAAAAAGTGACCACAGTTGAACATAGGGCCAATTTTCTAGAGTGCGTGAAATAGAGTTAAAACTTCACTCACGAAAGAAAAAAAAACTGTTTCTAATTATTCTGAGAAGCAATATTTTTTTTACTCATAAGCAATCCACTTTTACGCCCAACTGAGATGAAATTCGACGTGAAAATCAGTAAAAAAATATCGCTATAACATGAACTTACAACCGCATGATTTTGGCACTACGTCAGGTTCAGCCCACTACATTCAGCGAAAGAGACGAAGTATCTCTAAAAAAATGTGCAAGCTGAGCGGTAAAAGAAATATTAACGTGGCACTCTTGAAGAGCGGCATTGCCACGAGAGCAGCTCGGATAACTACACCATGCTAACATTCGACTCGTGCAACATAACGCGAGCTGCTGCTTCTGTGACTGATAGTTGGGGATTCACATCTAATACTCATATTCCTAAAGGAAAATAAATTAAGTAAGCACTATCAGCGTACTCCAGCTGAGAAGCTTCGGGTTGATATCGATTTCGCTACATATAAATTGGCTCAAACCTGGCTAACGACGAGAAAGGAGATTGACACTGCTGAGGAAAACTAAGCGTTAAGTCCCCAATGCACGCGAGCTGATAATCTCCTAAAACTCCCTGGCGACCAAAATCACGCGACCAGCATACTGCATGAACATTAGAAAACTACGTACGAATATTTCTGAAGTAAATAAAGATGAACAAAGATTTCGATTGTTTTCAAGTATCGTTGGGAAAATTATCCATGCAACGGATGATTATACAGTACTAGTACATAACCTACCTATAGAGCACCGTTAAATCGTTCAAGTCATTATGATAATGAGTTTCAACTTTCTTCACCTGCAAAAAAAGAGCAGCTCATGCGCTCACATGATGAGCAGCGCGCCGTCGTTCCCACTTCCGCGGTGACGCTCGAGCTGTGAGTACGTGCGCGCTACGACCCTCCGTCATGACAGAGACCGAACCAACCACACCAGCGGCTTCAAACGCTCCACCTGCTCTTGAAGTCAAAGAAAGTAAGAAATCACCGAGAGGAAAGAAGTCAAAGAAAGTCCCTGATCATCCAAAATACTCTGAAATGATCACGGCAGCTTTGGAACATTTGAATGACCATGGAGGGACATCTAGACAAGCGTTAGTCAAGTACATCGCGACCAATTACAAAGTGGACGAGAAAAAATCATCGAACCAGCTACGGTTGGCACTGAAGCGCCTAGTGGCAAGCGGTACGCTGAAGCAAACAAAGGGAGCTGGGGCTTCAGGTTCCTTTCTACTCGCTAAAGCTGATGACGTGATCGGGAAACCCATTGCTCGAGGCAAACAACTGAGGAAATCTGGAAAAAACCACACTCCAAAAGCTGTTACAGCTCCCAAGAAACAACCAGTGCCAAACCAAACGAGTTCGAGCAGGAAACCTTCAGTGAATAGGGCTGCAAATAGGGAAGGGCAGAAAAAAGGCAGAAGAGCATCCAAATAGATAGTGAAATACATGTTGTGATATCCGTAGATCTTCGACAAGCAAAGCTAAAACTTTAAATGCTATTCTATAGCGCATCATTTACTATGAGTGAAGAGTAGAAAATGACGCTAAAGAAACACTAAGAAAATGCACTTTTCTTTGTCTCGTACGGCAACCTCTTCGTGAATGGTACTTGGTTTTGAACTGAAGTGCTCATTAGAGAGTTTGTGCAAGTGTTTTGATTTAGATAGCTCCCACATTTCGATAATTCGACAGAAGAGATGAAATCGCTTTAAAGCAAATTTTCGAACGTACACAAAATTGGAAATGAACATCTCCGCACCTCCATTGGTTGAAGACATTCTCAAGGTTAAATCGAGGGTTAAAGACGGTGCCTGAGCTACAGTGTCTCATGCGACGTACGAGCTAGAACATGTACGACAGAATTGCTGGTACCTGACCTTCCTAAAAGTCAATATTTCAGAGGGAAATATAAGTTTTAATAATAAATATTTTCGCACAGTCACTGCTTTATGATTCCTACCTTAGCATGACAAAATCTCGCATATAAATGTCAAATTTAAACATTTATTTACTAAACTAACAAAAATAACGGGATATAGACTTGACTGTACCTCTATAAAAAATGAACAGAAAGAATTACAATTTTGGGGGCTATTACTACATGAATTATCATTGCCAACACCGTTGATCGTGTGTCATTGTTAGAAATGAGTGTTTAAAGAAAAAATACTTGAGGCAAAAAAAAATTAAACGCATATTCCTTTTTCTAGCCCCTAGTATATGAAATGAACTGCAGCATGCAGCCGACTGATAAAAATAGAAAGCCCAAAAGCTTCAGTATTTGTTGGAAGTCTTCGATACATGTTTTACGCACGATTTTTTGTCAAAAAATTCTTTAGTTGCAGGGATTTGAAAAATGTGCTCTTGAGCACATATTTTGCATGCCTATAATTGATCATTTCAAACACGAATGAAATCGTACATAAAAACAAGTACGACACAGATGCATCGAGGTCTACTTGAATTTTCAATTTCTCTATGCATGAATTTCAGGAACATGTTACGGAGTAAGGGCGTTCTTAAATAAACAATCAACTTTTGTTTACTGGGAGGGACATGTGCAAACTTCCCTCTTTCTCACATGACTTGGCCTCTTCGCCATGTAAACTGACATTTTCCTCATATGAACTGGCTCTTCTTCACGTAAAATAGCCTCTTACCCATGTAAACTTGCCTTTCCCCCACGTAAACTGAAGCTGGTGTCTTGCCACGCACAAAAATGTAACCGAGACGTCATAACACATCATAGGATATTTACGCGCCCAAGTCTGCAGTCAAGGAACCTTAACAGGAAGTCCAAAAAATAGTAGCCAGCAATAAGTAGCATACCACCTATAGTAAGTTCAAAAGCTTTTAACAATTTGTTGAACTAAAACTGAAACTGAAAAGTAATAGCCTTTAGTTGGTGAACAAGTATTTTGACCCTACATTTTTAACTTTATGTTTATCTTTAGGCTCCCACGGCTGCTAAAGGGGAGCTCTCTATTCGCTCTGGCTGTACGTGGAATCAAAAAAGAAAGATTTTACCTCAAATAGAAAATATACGAAAAAATTATCTATTTCCATAGTTAGAAAATATTCGCGAATGTTGATGTCCGTACCTCACAATAAACGTTCCTTGGATAATCTGCCGTACGCAGCTTAACTTCAAACCAACTTAGCTTATTTTACTGATGATTTAAAATATTCGAGAACTGCAGCTTACTGCAGGAAATCTTTACCGTATGTTAACGGCTGACATCCGAATTCATTATTGATTCATCAATGTCCGTTAACGTCGTACACGCACGACAAATATGAAGCATTTTGCACAGAGTCCACCACGGTCAAACAATTACAAGGGACTTTCGAAGGCAACGCGTGTCTGACAAGCACTGAAGGCTTCATGGCTACTGCGTCACTGACTCAGACACAATCGTCAGTAAATTAAATGCAAGATAAATAAACCAATTTCTAAAATTATAAATTCACCGACAACCAACGAAGAAATATGTAGCTAGCACGCCTCATGTATCAGAACGGTAACTATCCATGTCTCAAGCTTGGGTATGAAGCATCAATACAGGACAATCATAAAATATATGCTGTACTGCAAAGTATTTTACATATAACATGCAACGAAACTTACTAGAATCTTTGATGGCAGCTACAGAAGTCAGGCACTCTCATTCCACTCTTCAATGGACGAAAAGTCTGGACTGCATGGTGTAGAGCTGCCATACATTTCCTGAAAACTGGCTAGAAATTTATAAAAAAGAGCATACCAAGGATTACAAGTTTGAAGAACTCATCCCGAATTAGTTCATAGACGGTAAAATAATCGATTTGTATTGGTAAACGTAAATAGTTGTTTCACAAAATCCCAGGTTTTTTATAAGATAGGTTTATTTTCATCTTGCCTGTTCGAGATGCATTTAAGCATTTCTTCAATTCTTCGGAAATAGGCTGGAACACGTTATGATGGTGCAATGATGCTGATGGTAATTCCAATCGATAAACTTAGCGCGAGTATTACTTGAAACACTCTGATATTGAGCGACTTTGGACACAAAAATCATATGAAATAAAGCCATTTCTTTGAATGGTACAACGCAGTTTTTAAGGCATTTTGGTAACTCTTAATGCTATTAAAAAGATGCAATCATCACAATTCGTAAGGCAATAAAACAAAAAACTAAGAAGATTGCTTACGATACAATATTTAAGCCAGTTGCTTAGTTGCCTCTAAAAAATAAAGATTATGCAAGGACGTGACAAAAACAATAATGGGCCTAGACGCTGTCGGACGTCACTAAAGTAACGACCACCCGCGCGGGTGTAGATCAAACGCTCAGAGATAACATTAATAGTGCTTACACAACCGGTATATCTGATCATGTACGTCAAGTACATATACAAGTTACGTATGTCCGATAACCCAAAGATAAGTCGCCACGTATCTTTGAAAACGCTCAGAGTGGAATGTACAGGCTGCCAAGTATACTCAAGTATACCCGTTACCTCAACTTTGAGAAACAAAAATGGTTTCAAAGTTGTTTTAGCAGCGACAGCGAGCATTCCAAAGAGGCAAATTAATCAAGCATTAAGTACACAGACACAAAGTGAAAATAATAGCATGAGAAACTGATTGCACAATCCTTCGAGATTAAACAAACGTATATGAGAAAGAAAAGGCTCCCCGAACCACGTATATAAGGAAACCCATTCCGACTCCTGAAAACCGCTACCGATTTGGCAATGGCTGACTCGATCTTCGTTTCAAGTGAATGGTATGATAGCTTCCTCGAGGAAAAACTTAGGACACTTCAGCAGATAGCTGGAACATAAGGTACGCTGAAACTCATCATAGTTAACTAATGGAAAACAGTCCACGAGTGGAGAGAACACCGGAGAAGGAAAAGAACAACACTTCGAAAAAGTACGCGTTCTGTTAACGTAGTCCTTCTGAAAGCGTCAATTAGATTTTCTTGATGAATCCTAATTGTGGTGACTCAAAAGAAAGTCAGGTACAGGATAAGCAAATTTTAGTTTGTATAAACTATTTATAGTAATGTTTCTTGACACAGGACAAAGTAGAAGAAAGAAATCGCAACTAAACAGTCACTAATCATAAAAACAAGCGCATGAACGTAATATCATCTTTAAAATAAAACAGACATGATGTAGCTACTAGGAAATTACTAATTTTACAACCAAAGCTACCAATATCGAGGTATTCAAACATTATAGCTACAAGGCGGTTGACAGGACGGAGTGAAGGTCTAGTGCGCATGCGGCAGAATTACATCAGCTTGCCGCGGAGAATAACATTTACGAGTACCGTTCAGAGCTCGCCTTTCACAGCAATAGCCTAATTAACTATTATTTCACACACCAATTGAAAATAACACTGCAACATTTGTCATAACACACAATTCAAGAAAAAAAAATGTTGCAAGATACGATTCATACGATTTTGTTGCAATTCAAGAAAAGCCTCACTGCACTTTTTATGCGATTTTTGAGTATGATTAGCTAATTTCAACATATACGATTTAAACTTAAACCATTTATAAATACGAATTAAACTTGAACTATTCAATGAAAAAACAGTTGAAATTATATAGTACTGGAATATCATTCCAATGAACTCATTCTGTGATTCATCAAGGATTTTTTCTTCTGGGGCACAGTTGGCCCCACTGCGCCTTTGGTGAGAGGATTTTCCCGCGGCAGCATTCAACACTCTCCCTTCGACTTGGCCCACGGGGGTACCAATAAAAGAATTCATTCTATAGTTACGTAATGGTTTGATTGTGTGTCGACACACACATATTGCTTGGGTTTAAAGAGAGCCCTCAGATCTGGAAATCAAAATAACTCAAACCATTAATCCGAGTAAAGAGAGAGAGCAAGAAAGCTTGTTTAACTTCAAAACGCGAAATTATCTCCAAATTGAAACCTAACCTTGCTATAGAACAACATATTTGAGGAGCAACATAAAGCAGGGAACGTGTACACATATGGCGCACACCACGACCAAGAAAGAGTTAAATAGAGAAATAGCAATGATGAATAAATTTCATGCTTGCAAAGATGGAACAGCCTTATACTGCAAACAAATTAAATCCTCGTTTACAAGAAGAGGGCATAATAGAGTTCTTTTCTGAACATAGACGAAAATGAAAATTACTTATACTTCCATGAGCTATAAATGAACTACTATGAATAATTTCAAATTACATTCTCGTCGTCCGCGAAGTTTCGACTATATTTTTAACTCGAAGATATCGCACGTATATCACAACGAGTAACGATGCCAACAAATGCACATCTGAAACTGTCGACTCCATTACTAATCTTACAGAGTTTAAACACACTGCCTACCACACAAGTGCTCATTAAACTTACAAGCTGCAGATTGTGAAAAACTCTAACAAAGTACGAGATCATGAAATTTCCCCTAAGAGCCGAAAGGCAAGTATTAGGAACAACACATTATCATAGCACTCTTTGACGAGGCCAAACAGCGGATAATGCTAGGAAAGTCGCCAATTTTTTGCATGCCTTTTCCTCGCTAAACACTCGATATTTTTGCCGCTAGACATCAGCACAAACTAAAGGGCAAACGACAGCCGAGATCAACACGCGTTCAAAAACGCCGCACATTCTGACTACAAATTATCAGGTATGGATGGTCCCTCGAAGACGTCGAGTTTTTGACATGAAACATTCACACGCTCAAGTGATAATTCAATCTTTCCTTAAAGTCTTTCCTAATTATTACTTCGACATCTAAAATTAAGGTTTTGAGTGAGTAAACGTTTAAATCATAGGATGTTGTCAAGGTGATAATTGATCATATATTAAGCTGATAATAATTTTCACATAAGAATCGATTAGAAAACGATAAAATAGCAAATTTCGTATGAGAAAATGAAACACGGAAGTTACCCTTCATCATTACAAAGGTGATATTAGTGGAAAAATTTTGAAAAAGAAAAATAGAGATTACATACGCTGTTTACTCTAATGTTCAAAAGGAGGACTATATAAATAACTTTCTTCCTTCCACTAAAGCCCTGATGATGGTCCTCGTTCAGTTTCATTCAACCGAGACACTCGTCAATCACCAGTTCAATGTACAGTATTACTCCACACTAGCTTAACAATAGCGCTTTGTAAAATCTTAGTAAATTTCCAAATACTTATAGAAGTACGATGAATGAATTCTAAGAATGAGATCAAAAGTGTCTTGATAATGCAGAAAGACACGAGAGTTAGTTAAACACACGCTAAAATATACTCTTGCACCTTACACACAAAAATAGTGAGCAAACGAAAAAAAATAACAAAAATACTATCAAGCCCAAACAAGTCTCTAATAACGAGGGTTGTTGAATATGCGATGGACCTTAAGATATATTCTGAATATTTCAAAGACTTCTTTCATACAGACGCAATCCTAAAAATCCTTTCACAGAGTCTAATGTTCAAATCGTAATTTTTGGATAGGCACATTTGGAAACCTAAGGTCTAAGACTAATGAAAGTAGATTTGAAGTTGAGTACCTGAGGTAAAAGATGCAAGAACTCACTGACGCACAGTTTTTACACTCTACTATGGCACAACGTATCGGCATAAAAGACCTGCGAGCACACGGAAAAGAGACTTAACCCTGCGAGCACACGGTAAAGAGACTAGACCCTGCGAGCACACGGTAAAGAGACTAGACCCTGCGAGCACACGGTCATGGTTAAGAGACTAAACAGCAAAAAGTTGAAAGGAAAACAGTCTAACAGCACAAATAAACAAGGATGTAAATAGAATACCTTAATTAATGGGAAATTAGATACGTACATCCAACTTATCTTGAGGTGGTGAAGAGATAATGATTTCATACATCTTTATGTCAAGCTCTTTAGCCCCAATTCTACACAATAAGATTAAAATATCTCAACATACCTTGCGAATCGTCTCATGAATAACAGCCATTTATCTCCGTTCATTTAGATTCAAAGGTACCGGACACTGTTCCTCATGTTGTTTACAGCACAAAACATGAGCATGTATAATTTCAGACATAAAATCCTACAGGGAAACAGTACACTAATTTTTCGAACACAGTGAAGTATGCGAAACCCACAGTAATTTCAAAGTAACAAAATAGAACTATTAAACATAACGGTAAACACTGGAATTTAATTAACAAAGTGGTGTAAGTTATCCAATTTCAAATTAGTTTTACGGTAATTTCTACGATTACCCACAGTATCTAATTTAATTAGTCAATCGTTCAACACTTTTAAAACTAATTACTCTATTCAGTCAGTCAATTTTTTGTACTGGAATACTATAAGTTTGCTCAGATGAATCAACTAAAAAAGTAAACTATTTATAATACCGGGAAGAGAATCCAATGCGAGTCAGACCTTTCACATATCCTAGGCCACCAATCAACTATTTTGATATATGTTGACAGTTCACAACCCATAAAATTTCTCATTTCAGTTTATAACTTGCAACTTCTTCATCCTAATCTAACATCTTGCTCGAGTTTCGACATAGGCTTAGTTTGGAGCTTAAACATCTGAAGGCAACCAGTAATAGTAAACCATCGATGTTTCTCGATGTAGGCCATTTTTTACAAAATATCGAAAGAAATAATAAAAATGAAGTGACGAAAAGGAAATAACCTCACTAAAGCTAAGAAAACAACAAATTATCGGCCGTTCTTTCTGGTTTGCTAGTCTTATTAAGTAAATGAACTTAGGGGAAGAGAGATATAACAAATTTTCCTCACATCAGTTAGTAAAGCTTACTTGAAAAACACGAGACTTTGATTGAACGTAGCCTGTGTTTCTTCCAATGATTTGTACTCAAAGCAAAAATATCGGGATCTACTGATTTTTTGATTGATTTGATTTTTATCACAATACTATCCGATGTGCAGTACACTCGGACGGATAGGTTACTTCACCTAAGAGAAAACAACAACACAACACACACATTTCTTCCTAAATATAAAATGAGTGGCAATGGAAACTTGACAACATGTTTGGAGTCACTCGCCTCAGTAGTGTGAGAGGGAATGCATTTACCTTCTTGTTTATTGACACGGTACTCACTGGTGTAACGACTCTCACCTTCTTTTGCCTGTACGACCAGTATCCAGTTGAGGCACAATAGCATTTCTTTTTATACCTTCAACTTCCCCATACTCAGTCGGCAAAACAACTCGCCTCAAATGTTGAAGAACTAAAGAATTATGGTTCGGTATTTTTCCAATGAACATGGGGGGGCTCTATGACAAAAGACAATACAAGGCATGAGATATTTACGTAAGCTCACATATACTACCCGGCCACAAAATTTATCGCACCCTAGTAAAATGTAGATATAATTTCAATTATTTTTCGTCTGTTTTCTCACAACAAATTGGAAAACAAAGAACATGGTAACAATATTTGAGTTCAGTCTCACTGTCAGCGAGTACTACACCTGCTCTCACCACGACAAGCATGAATAATCCCGCTGGAAAACGCCAACAAAACAAACCTGTGTCTTTGACAAAGAAGAAGTTAAAGGTTTGCACCGGGCTGAGAAACCCGCCAGCGAAGTATCTCAAATGATGGACTTAAGACTGCAAAGAATAATTGCTCAATGGAAGAAAGATGGCGAAGTGCAGTCACTCATTGGCAATGGTGACAGAGCTAAAATTCTGGATACTCTCGAAGATCGTTCTCTGAAGCGATTGGTGAAAACAAACCGGCGGTAAAGTATCCAGCAGTTGACTAGCATGTTCAACGAGGGTCCTAGGATAATTCATGCTCGCACCGCACGTCGAAAACTGAACGACAAGGGTTGAAGGCGTTGCTCCACCAACAGGAGACCATTAGTCAGCTAATCGAACGAAACTGCTCTAATTCGCAAGACAAAAATTGGACAGTAGAGTAATCGAAACACGTCCTATACTCAAATAATTCGAGGTTCACCTTGTCCCACAATAACAGCAGAGTTAGAGTGAGACGGGAAGCCCTTGAGGCTTTGAATCCTTCGAGCAACTCTTCGGCAGCACAGGCCTCTGGGGGCAATGTAATGACCTGGGGTGCCTCAACATGTCAGAAATAGGCTCGGCAACCTTGTGTAGCTAATATGAAATCTCAGTATTATTTGAACATCCTAAATGACCAGGTGCACCCGTCTAGGGATTTTAATTTTCCTGATAGTTCCGAGATTTTATTTTTCAAGACGTTCTCATCCACCGGTCTCATGCAACGTAAAATTGGTTCAAGGATCACGAGGGATCATTTATTCATACGAAGTAGCCCCCTCAGTCTCCTGATTTGAACCCTAGCGAAAATTTGTGGGACCAACTGGGAAGGGAGCTGTGAGCCTCAATACCTTTTTCTTCTTCGTTTGATGATTTTTTCTCAACGTTTGCTGGCACTTTGGACAAATATTCGTTAACATTGTTCGTAAAATCGTATATAATCTATGGCTAATGGAATGAAAGCTGTAATCAATGTAAAAGCTCATCCAATAAGCTATTAAACTTCACTATTTTAGTTGGATCGACATTTCTCCAGGGTGCAACAAACTTGTTGGCCGAGTAGGTTATAAACGAAATTAAATTTTTTAACGAAATATTCAAACTATCAATGCCGACGAAACAAACTTAATATTATCCGAGTCGCAACCTCTAGTTAAAGCATTGAGCCAATTCTGTATGACGACCACCACGAGTTCAAAGCGCACAGAACAGGGCAACATAAATAAATAAAGACACTCAACAATATATTAACAATGACTAGTTTTAATTGAGATCAACGTAAGTCTGACCAAAAAAGGTAAATATCAGATCTTGACATCGTGTTTCCTCGATGCGAATGTTAGCTTCAAGGGCAGAAGCTGAGACGCTCCGTGAAAGTCAATTGAAGCTAAAAACGATCCTCATATTTCATTTCTCGCTCATCTCAGGGAAGGCAGAACCTGAAAAACAAAAACATATTTAACAGGTTTCAAATTAGTTATAGTAACGGAAGATGATATAGATTCACTACAAAATATATATTTAACGCAGCCCCCAAAATCCAATCATAAAAACAAGATTGCATAAAAACAATTGTTGAAAAATTGATACAAAAATTTGTTCTAGAAATTAATATTAGAGGCGAAACACTATAGACGCAAAAGGCAAAACAATATTATTCGAATCTAACATTTCAAGCTTTCACGATTACTCCTGCCGGGCGTTCAATACATCAGGGTCACATCTCATTTACCCTCATATCCCTGCTGTCAAAACCATTCAAAATTGGACAAGATACACAAATAACTTTTCCTTTCACACCCATTCACGCAATTTAAGTTTTTCTCATGAAAATCTAAGTAGTTGGCACATTTGCCCAATGTAAGACACAGCTCGCCTCCATTAATCTATGAAACAGCTCAAGTTACTAGTTATCGAAGTTACCTACCATTTCAAGAACATCAGATACTTCGTTGCTATCGAAAGGAAATAATTGAGATCATGCACATTTCTAGAAATTAACTTTAGAAGAAAACATAGTTCAAAGAAGAAAAACAGCACTCTTTTCTTCAAACAAAAACCAACCAAACACAAATTCGACTATTTATGTTTGTGCAGAAGTATTGTTAATTCGGTGCAAACGAAGACATGCACGTCATCATAAAGGGTAATGACTTAATCACTTCTATACCAAGTTGAATTTTTGCTAACCTATTGATGCGTAGTCGATCTGTTACACCTTACTTCAATAATTCAGACTTCATTTTAGTCATTTTAGAATTTTAACATTGAATGCATGAATTGGAACAGTAAATCACCAGAGTCATTAATAACTTGTTATCATAGACTTACATAAATTTCGTTTGAAATAAAACCTTTCCCAAACATAATGTAATTCATCTCTGATGGGAACAGACTGTTTTATATCGACTAGTGCACGAAACTTGCGCTCATTAGTACTGAAGGTGTTGTTAGGAACACTAACAATTTATCAAACATGCTCAAATTGATCATAATAAAACATCATCACAATGGACACACATAAAATAATCTACTCCACGACGCACTATGAAACACACGAACACAATACTTCAACACTCAAGTATCTGGCGGAAAAATTGGGTCACTCCATTCTCAGTGCTTGAACAAATTTAATTTACGTTCTTTTCGTCTATTGGCTCGAACGGAGATCGTCTTTGCCATCATCACCGCCGCAGCGCTCGTAGCGGTCACCGAAGCGGAACAAGCCAGTATCAACGTTATTTTGACCAAAGATAGCACGGGAGCTCGATTGTCTTGGGGCTTTTCTGTCACCCTGACGGCGGGGAGACGGAGGCTCGTGCTGCTGTCTACGAAACCACGAGTGAAAGGACGTACGAATGGCATCCAGTGGCTTCTCTGAGTTACTACGCCGCTTTACAATATCTGACTCATTTTTTGATCGGGAAGAAGATGATGATACATTGTTTGATTCGAAATTTTCGGGATGAGAATTACTCCTGCTGGGCAAATCAGAAACATTCACGACTGATTTTGACCTGCTCATAAACGAATTCCTGTTATCATTCCATCTTTTGCGGCCGTGAAGTTTATTTCTCCTTCCAGGGTACGAGAGATCACGAGGTGCAGGGCTTTTAGCCCCAGTGACGTGCTGAGACCTTTTACCACGAGCAGTCGCGTGTCGCTTTAATTTGCTTCCAGACGCAAGCTGAGAGGCTTCTCCGTCCAAACGTTTATAGTCACGTGACGATCCTTTTTCATTGACATCAACAGCTGTTTCTTCTTCACTTCTCCTAGAACTAAACTCTCCCCTTCTTCTATTTAAGGATCTCTTTCCACTAACTGAAGCATTTACGTCTTTAGACAATACTTTTGCCGGAATGCTTTGATAAGACGAATTAGAAGGAGAGCCAGGACTAGGCACATTCTCTGTCGCTGAGGGCACTACGCCCGAAGAATTGGCCCTTCGCTCCTGGGAATTGGTGACAAGCGTAAGCGTTAAGTCGGTATAAGAATTCAGCTCAACAAAAGCTGCAAAATCACAGCATACAATTTCTAAATTATATTTTCTTGAAGATTTTACACTCACACTAGGACAGAGGTGACCAAACAAAAATAATCTCAGCACTGGCTTAAGTTTCAGTACAGGCGAATAATTCATATCATACACCAAATTGTTAAAAGATTGGAAAAAATATTCTTAACCTGAGATCCAGATAGTGCAAAAAAATCATGAGAATCTTAAATAAATGCATTTGATGACACAAATGTGCTAATTAAAGCACTCAACCGCATTAGCACAGAAAGTTCCATTAATAGCACCGAATTTGTGTCAGACGACATTTGTGTTTTCAAGTTTGAAGGTATGCTCTTATCACATTGGCAGTATCTCTTCACTCAAATATATTTTTTTTTCTTCAAAATCATTGCAGCACGGAGCAGCACTGAGCAATGCACAACTGAGCAGCGTAATCTCATCGTGGAAGCATTCTATTAAAAGCTGGTACCTTTTATGGAAAATCCAAAAGCAGTTTTTTCTAGAAAACTTCATGAAATACTTTCAATTATGCTCAACGAAAGTAAAGGCTGGGAATATTAACTCCCATCCAGACTAAAAAAAAAAATGTTTGTATCAATAAGCATACGAAAGTAGATCTATTCTCAAAAGAAAGGAAATTACCATTACCACTAAAATAAGTACACAGAAAAAACACAAAATAATAAAAAAGCTAGAGAAAGCATGATATGTTTGAATAAAAAATTGAGAATATTCTCGGCAAAAAAGCTAGTGAGAGTGCAGTTAGATTCCCGACTAAAAATAGCTAGAATTTTTCCTGATTAACAACAAAAACAAGGGCTCCAATACTGAAATATAGCTTTACAACAATAGAAGAAATCATTTATGTATCAGTCCAAGAGAAGTCGTGCCAGAACACACGCAACTTACCTTCAATTTGGCCATAGAATCTGAATTCCTACGCGTCAAACGATGGCCAGATCTTGAACCGAAGACATGTTTCTGCAAAACGGAACTTCATCAATTGTAAAGCACTGAGTACATCAAAATTATAACGAACAATACAAACTACGCAATATCTACACTGAACACCGCAAATGTTCGGGATTCGAAAGAGTGAGTCGTACTGACACAACCAATAGAATAAATACAAGTAAAATGCAACCTTTCATTTATCTTCATATTTTCTTTATTTTTAAATTCTTGGGGAACTCGCGATTTCAATAAAGAAAAAAACTCTCATGGGAGAAATATTTTAACGAACAAGTTTTCTAACCGTAGGGGAGATATCTCGAGAGACATCTTGCGCAGTCGACGCAGTAAGGTTGGCTGGAGAAGCAGGAGTGCTTATGGGAGGCAAGAACGGCCCTTCAAAGGGGCGGGCCCACCGTGGGGAGGCTCCAAACGACACCCCGGGGGACTTGAGCAGTCCAGGGTCTTCCCTTCTGCCGGCGGCGCTGCTGGTCTCCATGTCCAGTGTGAGGCTGCTAACTCTGTGGGAAGGAGCAGAGTTAAGCATCAGCAAGACTAGGGTCTTCGTACCGCCCCATTGACCGTAAATCTCGTGTGAAATAACGCAATGTTCCCTATCACTATTCCGGACTGCCTTCCCGGTCCCGCTGATTAGGTATGTGCGCTCGAGGAACTGGAGCCGTGAATTTTCTCCTAGCTTATATTAAAGTGAGCAATTACTTGTATACCCCAATGTCATTCATGGAATAAAAATGAGCGCTAAATCCTCTCAAGTTGGTCCATCTTACATTTTTGTAACACATAAAATATGTTACTAACTATGCATGGTCTCTGAAATCTATATAACACTCAGCAAAGCTGAGAGCTGAGTTACTTTATTCAATGCCGAGTTACTTTACTTGAACACTGACCGAACCGAGTGCAGAGTTACTTGATTTAACCTAGGCTGAAATGCGCCACCATAACTAACTCAGACCAAAAGGAACTGACGGCCACCGACCTGGACCGCGACGAAGAGGACAGCCTCGTGGTGGACAGAGAAGAGAGGGATGAGAGGGAGGACACCGAGGACAGTGGCCTCAGAGCCTGGATGTCCAGGGAGGGCAGCGACACAACATTAGCCTCGCTCGAGCATACTGGCGAGTGCTGGATCTGGCACAAGAGTGTTACTGCCGGTTATGGTAGTACTGACATGGTACAAGTGGTTCGTATCAAGTCCTGATCTGTTACGAATGTCCCACTTTGTTACAAGAGAAATAATCTGCTACAACAGTGTTATTCTTTAGAAGTGATTTATTTTGTAATGAGTCATGATCTGGTGTAAACTTACCATAGTGCATTCTGTCACAAGAGTCTCTTTTCAGTTATTAACAAACATCCAACTAGTAGGTACCTGCATGAGAGCTTTTGCAGTGTTGAGGCGACTACGACCAGCTGAAGACTTTGATCGCCTTAGCTGCGACCCAAAACTTTTAGCTAGATTTTGGCCACTGAAGTTGTCTTCTTCCTCAATGTCAGCTACTCTGCCCTCAGATGTATTTCTATTTCGCCTAAAAACGTTGTTCCGAGGATCAGCGCTTCGCGGGAGGCCTCTGCTGCTAGCACTTGTTTCTCGAGAACTTCCAAAAGAATTTTGCAGAGATGATCGACGGGAAAATATAGAAGCAGAGTCCAATCGCCGCCATACATCCATCTCGCTCACAGTTGAGGACGAGTCTGATGTACAAGTAGTGAGAGAGCTGGTCAGAAGTTAACAATTGGACAAGAAGCTCACACTGATGAAGCTAGGGCATATAAACACAGGAAATATTTAGAGATCCATTAGTAATTAGAAGAATGTCCATGATGCTCCACGTGACAGGCACTATGTCGGCATTGTGGCATAGATCATGCAGTGTAAAGTTCGATAACACAAATGTTCCTCCAAAAATGTGAAGAGCAATTGCGTGCAGAGAAAAGCACGAGGAAAAATTATCCAACATACTGTAATGTAGAATAAGGAGAGTTGGGCAAGAAAAATCTAATGTTACACAAAATCTAAACAACTTAAACAAATAATAACTTAATCAACATTGTACATCTCTAACGACAACAAATGTCTTGCTCTTATTAAACTTAAAAAATACTATAAACAATGTTGAGACATACCTAAAATCTAGCAATTTTAAAAATAATAAATTACCATGAATCACAGTATATCAGTAAACTAAATCAGCAGTGAATAAAAATTAAAATGTCATTCAATTAAGACTAATAAAAGATTATACACAGGTCTCGAGTAGGAAAAACTGTATTTTCTAATACCAAAATGGTTAAACATTTATCTCACCAATTCTAGAGTTTGTGCCACTGGTCGAATTGGAATGCGCCGCAACCCTTGACAGCAGGTGGCACGAATACCTGTGCACCAGGCCACCCACTATGTTGATCACCTGAGGCCACACACTGTCAAATAGCATTAGCAGCACCTGCTCCTTCAGCACTGCTGGGTCTTGGGAGCCGCTCCACACTCTGCGACTATCACGGGAAGATTTCCTGCTCTTTGTTTTGGAGCCTTCACCAGAGGGGTTAGATACAGACTCATCTAAAATATCTTCTTCAGGTAAGTTGCTCCTCAGGGGCTGATTTTCATAAGGTGGGTTGTAAAGTGGTGTTGAAGAACGGGGCAAATAAAAGCCAGTGAGGCACAGATGACCAGCACGAGAATCATAATTTCCATCCCATGCTAAGTAACCTTCTTCCTCTTCTTCATTGGAGGAAGTCTCTTGATTGCTCAAAACAGGACTGTCTGTTTCTTTTATGTTCGGGGATCCCTCTCTGAAAAGCAACCTTTGTTAGAAACTAACATGAAGGCATGATGTTTTAAACAATAGCTAGTCTTCTTCCACACAAGCAAAATTCAATTTAAAAAAAGAAATAACTCAAAAATTATTAATTAACACACTTTTTAAATATGCATAACTAACAGTAAATGTAAAAAAACAAGTCTAATATAATCTCAGAACAATAGTCTGTGTTCATGCAGGATACAAAAAGCTATTGCATAACATCAACTTGAAGTATCTTTAAAGAATCACCTGATTTGTGATATTTTCTTATGAATTTTCAGAAATTGAATTCATTCATGTAATACGTTTGAAGCAGACTACTCACATTATGGATTCTTTGGCAAAAGCAAACTCTTCCATACGTTTGAGTTGCAAAGGGTTGATTCCATGGCCAGTGACTCTGAAGGAAAAAGTAAGAAATTACAGGCACTGAAATTTTATTGTTAAAAACATGTAGAATTTGGAGCAAGGAATTAGCACGAAACAAAATTTAGACTGTAGTAATCTACATTTATTCTTGAATCAAACTAATTTGAGAAAATTCTGTTGAAATAAGTACATGTTATCAGTATAAAAATAGTTTATGTGAGAGAAAAAAAGTACCTACTACCTAGACAATCTGTAATGACCTTATCATTTTTAACTAAAAAGCAATGAAACCAGCAACCACCATGCCATACTCTATGGAAGTTATGACAGAAGAGCTCATTAAAATATTGAATATAAGTTCAAATTTCCACTTTGCAAAACTAGAACAAGGACTTAAACTTGAAAAAACCATCAGCACTGTCACTGAATACTATGCAAAGTTGATTTCTAAACTTACCTGAGATAGGGAAACCTAGAACACCAGTATGAACTTTCTTCTACCATAATAGAAGTGGGCTGCAAAGGCACCCCAGGTGGCGTGGCAGGGGTTGGTAGCAAAAGTGGGGAAGTGACCTGACTCCCAACTGGTGCTGTGAACCCCATGGCATATATGCCACCACGGAGGTTTGGCTCATCAGACACTCCATCATGTGGATGGCTGTTTTCATCATTTTCCTTCATCTCAGATGACTCAGATGGGGTGCCGTCGTTAACTTCCGATGAAGCAAAAACAATATGTTGGACCTCAACATTGTCCAAAGCATCAAATACCCCACCATCTTCACCATCACTCTCACTGTAATGATGAAATTTATGTTTCACTTTCAGCAAAGATAAATTAAGAGATTCATCCGATAATGATTTCTTGGAGCGAGGACCAAGCTCTGAAATAGTCGATAACTTTTTTCTGAGTGTCTTCTGTTGCCGTCTTTGCACCAACAAGTCATTCTTTTGTTTCTTTGAGATAGATTTGTTTTTGGCATCTTTTCTGGATCCAGGCAATGTTTCCCATACAACTTCATCACCAGAATCTGATCCACTATAGCTTTCACTGTAGGCATTGTTATCTTTCCGAGGCAGAGCTCTATGCTTTTTTCTACTGGACAATTCTTTAACATTTTTATTGTGCTTCTGGCTTTTATTGTTTGATAAATGATGAGAAACTTTATTATCACTCGTATTAATATGTTGTTCACTATTGTCTCTGTGTAATGGCACAACTGGATAACTTGGAAACTGTTCAAAATCAGAAAAAAGAAGATTGTCTAGCTGCTCAAAGAGCAAAGTCACTTGTCTTGTGGCCTCTCCTTCAAAGTTGTCCTCCCCCCAGGACAGTGATGAATCAGAACAAGAACTGCAGTTGCTCATTTGAGAATACCTGTAGAATAAAATACAATGAATACATTTTCCTGAACAGTATAAATAGTACAATTCACAGCAAGGTGAATATTCCTGACATGCAATTGAAGAAATATAAGATAATCACAATCAGATGCAACATTCAAATCGAGATAACCAAAATTATAAATTTTAATTTAACAGCTGTTGCTAAATAACCCCCTAAGAAATAAATAAATAAAAATGAAATATGCATGCTAATTCCAATGATTTATTAATACTGCTATACTTGTAAATCCTCAAGCAAGCATTCCCAGTGTCCTACCTTTTGTGCAATGCCTATGCTGCTACCACTAGTGTCTTGTGAGCAACTTGAGTTGACCATGTTCATGAATAATAGTAAATGAAGAGAGCAAAATAATGCAAATAAAATACAGGTAAATGATACAAGTATATAATGACATGCTGCTCTTCCTATTGCAGGAGCTGTAATGAATTCAGTTCAAATTTTTTTCATGACATTTAATTAGGCAATGCACCAATTACTACAAATGAAATTAGTTCAAGAAATTTTCAACTTCAAACTGCTTTGACCTTTTCAAGTAGCCGTATAAATTGCATGTTCTTCTAGTTCATAAGGCTTCATACTTTGGCCTACTAAGAAAATATGCCAGTGAAGCTAGATCAATAATCACAACCATATACATGCATTGATTTCTTGCAGTATCTCATTATGTGGCATATTTTTTCACTCACCTGCCCATGTTAGGATCCTCCCAGAACCCTGACGTCTTGCTGGATGGGTGACTTCCATTTCCACTGGCATGAAGAGACTTGAATGATGTGGCAGTTGGGCTGTTGGTCGGAGTGGGCTCACTGTCTTCACTGCCCAGGTCCTCATGGACTCCGAGGCTACGAAGTTCCCTCTCCAACTCATCCTCAATGCTACTCATTGCATTTATAAAAAACTAGTTGTTACTTTGTATACTGAATCCACTGAGCATCAATTTCAACATTCATATTTGACCAATTATACTCATGTTAAAAAGAGTGACTTGCCTCAGAAATCACTCCCAATTTCCTTTTTTGGTTGATATCTATGAAAGAATAAATTCCAATTGTAGTTCACCAAGCATCATGACCTACCAATGAAATAATTTTTAATTTTAAAAATCAGTTTTTTCATTATAGCTGACTATACACTTTTCTTAAAATACAAAATATGGTCATGTATTGGAAGAATAGCTATTTTATTCACATAAAGATTTGAAAGTAAATTTAGATCAATTTACGCAGCAAAACAGTAGATCTAAAACCTAGCTGTTCTAGCAAAAAAACTCAGATGGACTAAACTAAAAACAATAGGCAATCGTAAGTTATAACACAGATGAAACATTTATCAGAGATTTAAAAAAATAAATGAACAGTTGACAGTCATGAGCACTCTCTTTTGCACAGATAAAATCTTTAAATTATTTTGAAATAGCTAATTTAGCCTCTTAGTCTAGTACTAACAGACCACTTCTAACCTCCTTAAGTCTGTTTAAAAGTCAATCCTCTAAAAGAAATTACTTAACATCACAGAAGTCTTGTTGAAAAAGAAGTCAGTGAAAAATTGAATGTTATTGTCCTCAAGACGCAACTATGCAGCTTAATCTTTTATGATGTATAGTACATCATCAGAGAGATAAGTACCTAGTTCTACTTTGGTAGTTGCCAGTCTAGAAGACAGTATTTCAGAATAACTTTCAACAGATTCTAGACTAAAAAATTTTTTGTACTTATTTCCTATTTTTCTTATGTTTCCCTTTGTTAATTGACTGCTTTATTTCTATTTTTCAATTTGATAACTTATTTGTTTAAACATATTTCATGCATTTGCTTAATAAATTGGGAATACCAGCAACCACAGTTGTGACATTTTTATTTGCCATAACAGTTTCCAGGGTGCAAGCAGGAGTACAGCATGTAGATACTTACTGCTGCAACCTGCAGACTGCTATGTCAAATAAAATTATCACTGCGGTGGTAACTGGTATACTTTTTTTTTAGTAAATGCATGTAACAATTAAATTAAAGAATATTTTCAATATTAAAACAAAAATATGGATAGTTAGTCATAAAAAATATCAATACTTAAATTACTGCACCCAACTGAAATTCATTTTACAGAATTCATTTTAATATCATTTGATGGAAATCTTTCTCCCTAAATGATAGAAACAAATTTTTTTTTGAATTAACAGAAAAAGTTATATAAGAGCTATTCTGTTTTTACAGTAATATAATGAGTGATCAAAACTCTACTAAAATTTGTGTCATATTTTATTTTTGAATATCAGAATTATCATATTACATTGTGTAAAATTAATAAAACAAAGCTATTGTAATTCAATGCAATCCTAATTTAACCCTAACATTACCAAGAAAAAGCATAGGAGCAAGAGATGAGTTTTATGCTATAAATGTTTTACCCTTTTTCTGATCCTAAACCTTTAGAAAATATATTTCTGCTATTCAGAAAAAATTCCAATCCAATGACATCAAAATTAAGGCTGTATGATGAATAGGACACTCTGTGCAGTTGACCACAATAAAATAAGTATTAATCAAGAAAAATAAAATAAGAGGAAAATTTAAAAAATTTTGATTCAAAATCTGTTGACAATGCTTATGGTAGAGTCATTACAAGAAATATTCATACTCTGTAGTTGCATACTTACCTGGTGAAAGTAATCACAAAATCATCAAATTTGTTTAAGATTGGTATTTTCCTATTCTATTTGGGTGGACAGTTGACAGTTTTCTATAACTCATCCTTTGCCAGAGTTTCTAGTTGATGTCCAGCATCTATATTTCTTTTCTTACTTTGTTCTAACACAAAATGCATCTTATACCTTTACGCCAACTAACTTTTGTTAATATTTACTTTACTGCATTCAACTGCGCTGCACAGAACGTCCTTTACAGTGTACAACTTTCATTTTAATGCCCATCAGATAGGATTTTTTTTGAGTGGCAGAAATCTATTTTTCAGATATTTAAAATGAGACAAAATGAAGGAAAATAATTTTATATTGTACAACATATCTTCTTCTCCTGTGATAATGCTCAGTCATGTTAGAGTCACATCAAGGTTAAAATAGGGTTTTGTTACATTAGGAATGGTCAGGTTTCGATAGGGTTATGCTACATTAATAACTGTTAGGTTAGGAAAGAATGGTTTTGAACATTTGACACAATGCATCATGATAAAAGATGTAAAAATGTGGCGCAAATTTCTATAGACTTTGTGAAACTTTTATCTATTAGTACAGCCATGGTAAGTAAATATTTTCCAATATAGGTTCCTTTATACATCAAAATTTTTCCAAGATAGGTCTCCACCTGTCAGAAAAATAATCCCTATCCAATGACAAATAAAGGTTATGTACAAGAATATGAGGCTTTTTGCAGTTGGCCAAAATAAAGTTAACATTTATATACTCAAAATTTATTTAAAAAATAGTGCTATTCAGGTTACTCAACTACTTTAAATAGCAGTCTAGACTTTTATATAATTTCATTCAGAATAACTAGGAATAAGTATCTGACCCACTACGGTTGCTCTATTGCATTCATTTTAGGTATTTATGATAATAAAGCACTCACATAAGGCTTATTTACTTACAAGACGTTTGTATTTCTGTATTTAACATAATGGAGGCATTTAAAATTGGAGGTATTCAGGCCCATGGTTAACAATTGGCAGTAATTTCATTAGCTTAGAGAGCTTATTTTATCCAATTTTACTTGCAGCTAAAGAATTAATAAGTTCAAAATTTCATTCCATATCAAATCTTTGACTTAACATATTCAGCAACAGAATTTTATTAGATAAAAATTTAAAAATTTTCACACAAAGTAAAATTTTAAACTCTTCAACACACCAATGTATAGGTAGGTACACACATTTGTGTAGTAAAGAGCAACGCAAACGGAATACTACCTGACATTTTTCAGCATATAAAAATACAAAATTTTTATAAGTGTCCTTTTCATGAAATCTTGGCAGATAATGGACTGAACTAGGGACTACAATTCTAATGATTATATTAACTAAGTATGCTTGGTTTGCTAAATTAGCACTCAGACAGCACTATTATTCTAAAGAAGCAGTTGAAAGGATGAAATACATACATAGCTATGCTTGAATAACAATAGAGATACACATGCATGCCAATGAAATACATCATGTTATGTAATTTTAATAAAATAAAAGTTAATTCCCTCCTATTCCTATTTTAACACACAGAAAGATTAAAGGTTTCATCCAGAAAGACATTAGGAACCATTTATAAACTTCGAGTTTCAGAGTAGGCTCATTTAATAGCAAACAATTATTTAATTAATGATTGCAGATTTAACATTAAAAACATAACACGTCATCAATATACAGTGAAGTAAAGACTTTGATATGGATATGATATGAACATTCAACTAGTACCTTGAGATTATATTTGATAAATACTACGAATTACTCTAATTAATTTTAATAAAAACTCGCAGTAAATTTAAAATTCAAAAATGGTGAAAATACGTATACATCGAACTGCAGAATTCGGTCACACTAAAATACAGTAGAGACGAACATAACGTTATTGACTGATCAGGCCATCTGATGATCCGTCTTTACGGATGTAAACTCTAACATCGCCCGCCGTTTCTCCGAAGC
The DNA here is from genome assembly GCA_014899125.1 of Orchestia grillus. NCBI lineage: Eukaryota > Metazoa > Arthropoda > Malacostraca > Amphipoda > Talitridae > Orchestia > Orchestia grillus. The sequence continues at coordinate 58,767 of VOMN01044658.1, forward strand.
AGAGTTGCGTCGATAAAATGCTGTGTGAATCTCAAGCGAACAATAATACTGTGCCATCACGTCCAAGACTGAGTCCTTAGTACAGTAGTTTTTTCATGGAAAATTCATTAATGCACTCGAAATCTCTTCAGGGAAAATGATTGAAAACGTTTTGTAAAAGTTCAAATTTTGGTACAGATATAAAATTATGTGACCCTGTGCACTTGACAAACAAAGCTACGTACGTTACCAAACAGACTACATTGAAAAGCCTCAAGTTGAGCAAATTTTACAATATTGGACGAACAGAGTAGGGCGGGCCATTTGTTGGGTGAATAAACCAACCCAGTGAGGAACTTCATGTGTGACACTGCAATCATTTATACAGTTTTGCTACAATGATAAAATACATGTAGAAACGGATTTGTTACTTACAGTTTCATTCACCAACTAGTTGATCACCTTTGATCGTTCAAGTGGAAAAGTCGAACGTATTACAATGTTGACAGTTGACAGTGCCGGTACCTCATAATTGAGACTCATTTGTAATATAATTCAAAGTTCAAAATATTTTAGCTTGAAAAAATATTTATTTTTTAATTTGTATGAGAAGGTAGTCAAGTTATATTTTTATATAATATATTGAAGATGAAACATTAGACCTTACTTGGAAGCACTATATTTAATATCCAGCATGTAAACTTAGTAATATAGAAGGTACTTATCTTCTTAATTTTACTTTCGAAACAATGTAGTAGGTTGTATATATTAAAAGTGGTGTTGCAATTTTCATGGACTATATCTTGTATGTCAAAAACAATGTAAAATTAAAATGCTTGACAGGTATATATTATATTCTATTCACTTTTTTTAATTTAACCAAGTTTTGTAACATTATAGACCCCTTTCATTATCATTTTTTTTTGCTATAGTTAGCAATTTTATTAGTCAATATTTGAATGTAAAGCGTTTTTCTTGAGAAATTTAGCAAGAGTTTCTAGGATTAAAATTTTATGGTTTTAGAAGTATATCAAATATAATAGCATTTCAGTATAAATATTCTGTTAGACATGAGTGCAAAGAATTACATTTCAGTTTTAAATTTGTTAAAAATTGCATTAAATATACTTATGTAATGCAAGTATACAGTCAATATTTACTTCACTGCTGTCTATACAGGTTGTCCCAGAAAAAAAGAAACCCATTTCAAATTAGTTTATTTTAAAAAATATTGAAGCTAAAAGTTTTCTAAAAACAATGTTTTATATGTTCACTCTTTCTGCACACATTGTGAAAATTGTACAAGGTTACAACAAAAAGTCAAAAATTATGCAGCAAATTTAGCAAAAGGAAAAAAGTGCTTGCGTGAGGAAGTCTAATTTTTTGTCAGTTTGGGAAAATGAGTACAGGTAGTTCAGAGAATATATATTTTTCAGAATATTTCAGCAGAACAGAACATAATTTATTGATCAAAAAATTAGTTAAGCAAAAAAAATATGTAGGACAGAAGCATTTAGTTTTAGTTGATTTGTAATATTAATTAATATTTTATTTTACAATTTGGACACTTGATTTAAAAACTTTTTAGAAACCTATAAATTACCAGAAGCACATGTAATGTGGGCAAACTACAATCAGCAGAATCATTACACATCTCCAGATTTTGCTGAAAATGGATGCTTAAGTAGTACAATACTAAAAGTAAAAAAACACCCAATGCTATTCAAAAGTAAATTGTTGAACTTCATAATGAATGATTAATGTATAGGCAAATTGCTGACATTGGCATGATTCCAAACTCAACTGATGAGGCCATAGTTTGGATGCACAAGCTACTGTAGCTATCTCCAATCTCCCAAGAGTCCCAATAGGTTGATATGACTCTTTGTGTCAGATCACTGGACCATTTTCAAATACTTTGTAAGGTGATGAGTAAGCCTGTGACAACTCAAGCATAGCTACAGAAATAACTGGAGTTACAAAGAGTCATATGAACCATAAAACAGCTCTTAGAGAAGTGCATCAAACAGGTCTACATACTTTATATCCACTAAAACTCTTCTTCTTGCAGTAAAACATGTGGAGGACTGTTTAATGTTTGGCAAAGATTATTTGACAAAGTTATTGAATTTTGAGAATGGGTTGTACAGTCTGATGAAAGTAAAATTGAACTTTTTGACTGAGACAAAGCTTGTCATGTTTGGAGAAAACAGGGAATGCCTATGGCCTGAATAACATCATCTTTACTGTCAAGCATCAAGTTAGCTAGTATGGCCTTGGTTTTAAAATCCCTATCTACATAAAATGTGATCCTAAAAGCAAAAAAAGAACCATTTAGTATTGACTGTGAAAGCATACTATACATTAAAAAGTGCTCCTCTAAAATTGTCTATAGTATTGAGGTCAGGTGAATGGGTAGGGGACAGAAAGACACTTATTTATTTACAAATAATTTTGGTAAATTTCATTGCATGTTTGGAGTTGTTTTTCTACTGAAAGATCCACTTCCACTGTTGGAAGAACTATCTTGGGCTTAGAAGGAGTTTTTGCACCTGCATCTGTTCCTATATATGAAACTATCCATTATTCTGTCAATGTTGTAGAGTTGTCCAACACCATAGACAGTAAAACAGTCCCACATCATGATGCTTGGCACCTTTGGAGGCTTAGGATAGGCCATAGGCAATAGTTATTTTGGTTTGTCTATTTTTTGCTATGGAGAATGGCATCTCCAAGGAGACCCCATTAGGTTACCTCAGCTTTAGCAAAGCCTTTGAGATTTCTGTTTTTTCATGTCTGCTTTGCCACTTTTGATTTTCATACCTTGCTATCTCTTGTTTGTGCAGTTCTTCATAACTTGTTTCTATGCACAGAGAATCTGGTGTGGAAACAATCTGCGCATAGATTCCTCATTTTCCCTAGTCCTTACTATATGGCTCTCTTTTCCTCTTAACTCTTTGTATCACATTTGATGTGGATAGAAAGTTTTAAACTAATAAAACTAATAATGATAAAAGTACCCTAAAGGTATCATTTAGATGCTCAAAAATGAGATCTCTGCCAAAGTTTCAGTTTTCTGTTGGAAGTAATAATTTACCTTATGAAAAGCTTAAACTGTCTCAATAATTTTTTTTTGCAGATAGTACTATTTAGCATATTCTGATTGGCAATAGCCTCCTAAATTTCAATTTCTATACATTTCTGTGAACTAGTAATACAAGATATTTAATTTGTGGTAAGATTTCTCTGTTGTTGATATTTTGTGATGCCCCATCAGGCCAACATTTCTTAACCACTATGATGGAGCCCTAAATTATGCACAGAGTTCAACCAAGGCATTCTTCTTCTGCAAGTCAGACTGTGACAGGTTGTTCACCTGATGCAACTGCCAGCATGAGCAGTGCCAGTGCTAGGAGCTGCTGTAATAAAGCTCCTCCAGGTCCAGGAGGGGCTGCTCCAGGGAACAGTACAACTCAAAGAACCAGATCTAACTCCTCTTTTTCTGAAGGCTTTACTGATAAAGCATGCAAGGAGAAAAATGGGTGAGCACAGCTATAAGATCATAAATTGTTATTCACTTGCAGATCAATGTTTTTATTTTTATGTGATTCAGTTTAAATTATATGTGTTGCTCTCAATTTATCCATTTTTAGATATTGAAAAATACAAATAAACTCTCATCTTGCTTTGCAGGGACAAATTTATGAACATTTTTGTAATGAACAATTCTTATTGGCATTACTTATGTAAACTTACCTCCCAGTTTTCCTGTAACTTTGTGCTAGTTTTCTTTGCTTATAAGTTCTCCACTATCAAAAAGTCTCTTCCAACATATTTTTGGTTCTCTTTTACAGTGACTGCTTCCTACCTTCACTAAATTCTGAGTAAATTCACACCTCAATTTCAAGTTTGTGTTCTGTAAATATGCTCATGAATTTGTTTGATGGTTTGCAGAGGCCATGATGATGACGGCGTGGCCATGGCCAGTATTCTCCATCTTCGCAATTGCTCCCTTGTTCTTGCTACCTATATTCAGGTGAGCATTTATTATTGGCTTGCATGTCGGATGTCAAGTAAAATTTTTTTTTGCATGAATTATGTGTAAAAGAGAGAAATAGCTTGGAAGAATAAGGTTATATTTAACTTGAGTTGGATTTTTATCCTTCAGTGTTTACCCATATCTTTGATTGGTAGTGACAGTGGTTAGATCAGGAAATTAATATAATAGGTACTGATCTGGAAAGTATTTTGGTTTATTTCAGATGGTAGCTTTTTTGAATTTGATTACACAGAGTATCAGCTCATTGTGGTCCCAAAAGTACCACTTGAACCATAAATACCTATTTGAACTTTTTCTTTCTGTAAACTGAGATCTTTGATACATCATTGACTGTGCCATTGAAGCACTTGCAATCTCTTATTTTCTTGTTACTCTTATTTTTATTCAGCAATTATTTGACTGAATTTACATTCAGCTTGTAATTTTTCTAACTTAAGGTATGATAAAAAATTAAGCTCTTTGCTGCTTATTTTGCTCTTCTGAATTAGATAGGTAATTTCTGTCTGTACACAAACTTTTTACTTGAAAGTCTAGTTTTTCTATGATTCATTTTTTGAGGACTTTCTTTGTTGCTATTGTCCCATTTTTAAACTTCTGTGCCGTGTTTTGTCCATTGATCGAGTGTTTTGTATGATCGAGCATATGTCTGAATATATCAATACAGAAATGAGCTTCCTCTGTTTAGTGAAATTTGGTTTAAATTTCTAATTTTATTGTATTAGGTAAATCTGAATTTTAAATTAATTTAAAAATTCTGTGAAAAAGGTAATCATTAGTATCATAGTACCTATATGTAGGTAATTTATTTATAATACTTGCTGATTTGAAGATAATCCTAACAATATACAGTATTTTTAACTATTATTGTGATCTATGCAAATAACTTCTAAAAATAACAAATCAACCTTGTTGAATTGAGTGTTGAATTTACACTTGTCTTTGCAATGCAGCCCCACACACAGTGGGCCTGTTGTCTTTATTAGAGACACACCTCCAGAGCTCATACAGATATATTGTCCTGACCACAACTCTATTTTTTACAGTCATTAAATGAAGTTTGTGGCAGTGGCAGTCGACTGTCCCAGTGCATTGCTGCTCTCAGCAGTCCACACAGCAGCAGTAATGCGTTGCTGCTCAAAGAAATATTTGATGGCTGGGAAGGTCTGAGCAAGACTGTGGGGGTGGCCTCAGCCGCAGTCAAGGCTCACATGATCACTCTGCTGCAAGAGGCTACAAAAATTAGCCTTGCTGCAGCTGATGGCGAAGGTCCCGATTCAGGACGTTTTGTGCAAATGGACAAGGTTGGTGTTATAAAATGCTTGAAAGTGTGTTTACTGTAAGAATCTGGATGTGGTCTTACTATCAGTGTTGAGCGAATGCCAGAAATCATGTTTTGTGTGGTAAACCTTGCTGCCCAGTTTGGAAATAAAGTTAATATTGCTTAGGTAAGTTGTAACATTTTTACTACCTTTTTTTGGGGAGGATCATTGGGGTTTATAGAACTATAGTCATTTTTGTTTAAAAAAAATTTTTATATTGTAGGAGCTCTTTTGTGTTTAATCTTCAATGTTCATTTAGAATGAGTGATATAGAAATGTGCATATGTTACTTAAAGTTCTTTAACATTTAATCTGAACGACCATCCTATTTCAGACAAAAAATGTCAAATTTACTTGAACTCTGATGCAACAAATTTGATTGGGTTTACCCTGGCTTAGTTAACCCACTCAGATGATGCAGTGTTTACAAAAACCATGAGTAGTCCCTAAATTGGATTCTTAATGCCTCTCTTTGAGATCTCTTAGGTGTCATACTGGTGCTTGGTATGTAAGCAACACTATATAGAGGGTGTAAATTAAGACTAAATAATTCCTTCTTCACCAAAAGATTTTTGAAGAAATGAACCCATAATTCCACAAAATTTCTTCTAACAGTTTCTAACTTGCAGGTAACCCTGAAGGAGGCCTGAAAATATGTAACTAATTCACTCTCTCTTGTTTGTTAGGCACAGAAATGTGAGCCCCATTTCGACATTGTCATCAATTTTAAAAATCACCCCCTGACTTACAGTTATTACAGGAAACGTGCCTGTGGAGTCACTTCAAAGTTACGGTTAGCATTTGAAATTATTACATTGTTAATAAATGTCATCGTTCAATTTAGGAAACTTTTCTTTCATGAGCAAGATTTTTTATGAAGAGACAAAATATTTCATGCCCAGTTCTTGTCATTTGGTTCCAGTTGGTGTCATCACTCTGCTCAAGCTTCTTGTCGCTGCAATGCCAGTTTTCGGGAGCAGTTTTAGAAACTTTCTCTCCATTCTCGTCAATGGTCCTGCCTCTCACTCCACCTGCATCCATGGAGTACTCTCCTCCATTTACCCAGTACTCAACTCCAGCAACTTCCCCTCACTTTTCTTCTCTGCTGACTCCACCACCGTCGGCTTCAGGGTCAGTTAGTAATTTTGCGGTCAGCAACACAACTGGTCCATCCTCGCCGTTCAGTAGCCACGGATGCAGGCTCCGAACCCGCGCCTTGTCTGCCAACCAACTGAACCCGGTGAGTGTGTCTGGTTCTCAATATCAACAGAACCTTCTGACTCCCAGCTACTTAATCGATTCAACATCTGATAGCTCCTTCCGGCGATGGTCGATGGGAGCGAATGATTGCCATCCCAGGGATGCTGGCAGTCAAGCAGCTAATGTTGCTTCTGATGCTAGTGGAGCAAAAGCCAAAGATGGCGTCTCTGGACCAGGTCCACCTCGGCGTTGGTCAGTTCCTGAAACTAAACACCACCATGCGCCTCACTCATCCTCTGGCTTGTCTCGCTCAGGATGTGATATGAGCCCCTGGTTTGGTTTCTGGCCTTCATTGCCTATGACCCCAATCACCACAGCTGCAGTAGGCACGTGCTCTCCTAACGTAGTGACTGGCAGTGCTGTAGCCATTACAACTGCGGGTACAACTTCTTCCGGTGTTTGTAAAGGAGATAATTCTCTCAAGTTAGATTCTGGAGACGCGGATGCACGACGCCTGAATGTGCCAATAACCGCTCCTGCGTCCTCACGCGAGAGCAGCGTAGGAGGCTCGAGGAGCACCAGCCACTCTCGCTCGGCTACACCAGGTGAATTTAAATCTTTTTATATTCTATGAAAAATTAATGATTTGTGGTCGTGATGGAAGCGAACTTATTGTAATGAGAGTGCGTCTATAAATCTTTGCAGGTTCAGGAATATTTGAATGCAAGGTCTTCATAAAATGGATTTTTTACTTGTGAATTTGATTACTCTGTGTTACGTATGGTCAGTGAGCATTCTTGCTAACTGTGGTGGGAATTTCATTTAGGCTTCCAATACATTCACTTCATAAAATTATTGGGTTAAAATGTTGAAACTTTTGTACTCCAAGTGTAGTGTTCTTGGGTAAAATCATCAGCCAGAGAGAGATGAAAAACCTCTCCATGTGTAAATATAATTGATGTACTGCTCTGGTAAATAGAAGTACACTAGGAGAAAATGCTGAGTTATATTCCTAGCTAATAAAATTTCCATGTTATTTCCTGTCTGTAAAATTTTAAGATTATTTTTCAGGTGTGAAATTTTAAGTGAAGGTAAGAATGAAATTGTCATTTGATGACGAACATACTAAGTCTAACTGACATGTAAGGAGCTTCTGTGAGCGACCTTGCTTTAGAAACCATCAGTTAGACCTTAGACCTTTTTGTGATGAAATAGAAAATTAATGAATTGTGTTGTTTTATATAACCAATAATTATTGGTCATAGTGTGATTTAACATAAATTATTTTGCTTTAGTTTCTTGAATGAAGGGTCTACACTTTATCTCAAAGTTCGTGACACTGCTATGCTTCAATAAAATCTGCAAATTAATGTTTAGTGAAGCTTTAATAAAACAAGTGCCACAGTAGTAAATGTTCTAGCTGAGTCATTGTAATGGTTGCTGTGCTCAAATTTGGTCGCAATATGCTGATTCATTGTTTGAATCATGGGACTATAAGAGCTATAATTTAATTCGACGTAATTCATCGATTGAATTATCTGAAGAGATTTCAATGACCTGTGTTTAATTGCATGTGATTCATTATATGGATATGTGAAAACAAAATTAACTGCCATAGTGTTTTCCATTAATTTGAGTATGCTTACCTTCGTAGTTCCTGGAATTTCAGGTAATTGTGACTAGAATCAAAATGCAGTTCGATATCCTTTACAGATCTCAACAAACCCTGCCAAGTTATTTCTGGCGACGAACTGGATGAAGTCGTGGACATGTTCAGAGGCTGCTTGAAGGCTTCTACTTCGCTTTGTGCTCGTAGTAATAAATCTTATTCATCATCGAAGCACCACGTCCCTGAGAAGCAATCGAAAACGCAGGATAGCAAAGCTTGCCATTCCAAGAAACCTGATAGTTCTGTAACATTATCTGTGGGAAGTGAGGATGAACAAAGAGAAGAACTTGCGCCTAGTTCCCCTGCAATGAGCACTTCCCCGAGTGCTAGTGTGTCGGTGGCCACCAACACTTTTCACCGGTGCAAGCACCGTTGTGGTCGGAGCGTCTCGCATCAGCACAGCCACCACCATCACCATTTCATGTGCATCAAGCGCAAGGCGTCTGCTAGCGAGTCCGAGTGTGGAACTCATTCCTCCAGCAAGCGCGAGAGCAACGCCTCCAATGCCAGCGAGTCTGACCTCCTCACGCCCAGGTCCCGAGATGATTTACAGGTACCCAAGGGAAGAGTATCTACTTGTCAAGCCTCTGTGGGGAGCACCACTACTGGGAGCATGAAGAAAACTGGGGCAACTTTCAAGGCGGGATCTGCCTCCGTAGGGAAGACCCACAAATTGGCGGCAGTTTCTGGGTACTCAACCCAACACCGGCAGCGTTCTCCGTATCACTTCCCAAGCAACGTCTCTGCACATCATAAGCAGCAATATCAGCAGTACCATCAGCAAATGCAGCTTCAGCAGCTTCTTTTTCAGCAGCAACTTCACCCAAACGCCTACAATCAATTATCAACCGTAAGTCCTAACATAATAAAGCAGCAGCAGTACTTAACTTTACTGCAACAACAGTTCTATCACCAACAACAGCAACAACACCAGCAGCAATTGCAGCAAATGAAACTGAATCAGTTACTGCATCTGCAGCAGCAACAGCAACACCAACAACAACACCGCGTTCTGCAGCAACAGCGCAAAAACTCGCTTCAGAACTTGTCCAGCTATGCACCGGATGTTGGAGCAGCGCTCTTCTCGGACCGTTTGGACGAAAGCAGCGCGAACGCCACCAACTCCAGCGGCGCTGGCGGCAGCAGACGAGGCAGCGGCAACACCTCCTCCAGAACTCCCGTAATTCACGAGACCACCCTCGAGGCTGTAGATGCCGCCGACGGCGCCGCACGAATGCCACTTGATGCTAGGTAGTATTCCTTGCAAGTTCGCTTTCTTTTGGGGAAGTATGGGCAGCCAATTTGCTAGTCTAGAGATACTCTGCAACAAAGTGGTGCAGGCTTGCGGGTCTCTAAATTTTTTCAGTGTTTGTTCTTTGGTTTTGGTTTTAATCCCTCTGGGTCCATAAGATAGATCTTAGGTAACAGGATTAGGTTAGCTATGATGATCTATCTTATGCTATGGGGACTGGTGTTCTCGTAGGGACACTGTTAGGTTACCTCCGCTGTAGATAGGTCTTTGCAACTTTTACCCTTAATGATTATTTTGCTTTTTTAAATTTTCACACCTTCTTTGCAATCTCTTCTTCGACTTTTCTTATTCTTCCTTCTTAATGTGCTGCTTTTATGTGCAGGGAATCCTGTGTAAAAACACACCTTTACAGAGAATCTAGGTTCGCTATAGTCATTGTTCCTTGGTATTCCTGGTCATATGATTATCTTCTTGTTTAGTAACTTTTTATACTATAATTTTTGACTTCACGTACGTAATGATTACTGAAGGCTCCTAATTACCAAACTGTTGCTTTTAAACCGCACTGCAAACTTTACACAAGCGAATATCAAAAGTATTCATAATAAAATTATGTTCTGTGTAGCTAAATAAACCGTCAATCGCACGAGTTTATCGCTAGCGTGTTACCATCTCTTGCATTCATCAACTTTACATTTGAACTGTACGTTCTGATGCGCCAGAGCGGGCAGTATGGGTCGCTTGATGCAAGAAGCAGCGACCCACCAGCATCAGTTGCGCGGCGGCTTCGGTCGAGAGAGTACCGTCGCTCATGTAGCCCCGCCTGAGGAGCCTCCTGACCGGCAGCGCGGCAAGATCAGGATACCTGATGCTATCACCACCAGCACCCCTCTTTGGCCGCCGTCTGGATCTGTGCCTGGTCAGGAATGATGAGTTTTGCTCAACGTGTGTTGTGCTTAGCCTCTAATCGATACAGCACTTCACATAGAACTCTTACACTTATAAAAAATTGTGGTGCAGATCAGCATTTGCTCTGTTTACTAATTGTAAATTTAAAGCATGGTTGCTGGAAAAGTTATTGGCCTATTTAGCTCAGGAATAAAGGAGATGGCTGTGAGTAGGGAATGTTTTGCTCGGAGCAGTAAAAACTTTTTCTTCATTCGGGACTCTTTTGCTCCGGAAAATATATCAATCATATATTTTCTGCAGTCGTGCGATTGTCTATTCATATACTAAGATGGCTCGGCACTTCTCGGGAGATATGAAGGATTTCTGAGCTTCACTTTAGGAGTACACAGATTGTGGTAACCGTTTTCTATAATCGATGTTTAATTACAGTTTTACCTTAAATCTTACTTCTGATTTCCCCAATTTTGCCATTGTTACACTCGTAGTTCGTGCCAAAAGCACGCTCTTGGTGTATGCTAAGACACGCTATAAGGCGCTGGCGGTCCTTTAAGTAAGAGACGATTTCATGCGCAGGCGTGACTCTCACTGAGTGTACGGAGGAGTTCAAACAGCAGCCGCCGCAGCCCCCCGACCTGCCGCCTGCCGTCTGGCCTCCTACTGCTGCTGCTGCTGCTGGACCTGGTCTGTGGAGCTCGCTTTTTTGGAGTGTGCCGCTGTGATCGTGTGCGCTGGTCCTATGATGCTACGAGTGTTACGTTCTTTGTAGGAATTGGGCACTACAAGCAGTAATTGTGTTACAATGCTTGTATGAATGCTTCCACTTCTCTCAGGGTATTTTCCCGATGGTGGAGAAGAATTCCGGTATGCTTCATTTGCTATGTTACTCTGACTAACCTTCAGAATTTGTCAAAAAAATTGCTATGGGGATTTTGGATAACAATGGACTAACACTTTCATAATTGAAAGACTTTATTGACCGGACACTCTAAAACTCGTGTTATTCTTTTTTTTCTTCTTTTGATACCACGAGATGTTTAAACAGTCTTTCTCGGGCTTGAAGCTGTGGCTCCCAAACTTCTTGTTGCGTCTCCGGACCTCAAAATTTGCTGTATCCTCGCACTTCATGCAAATATATGGCTACTCAAAGGGGAAAAAGTCCATTTTGTACTAAATTTGATCAGCAAAACCGCAAAGGATTAATAAATAAGTGAATTGCTAGACTTCAAGATGGACATCCTTGCACCGCCTCGTATGCCGTCTCGCAACCCTCAAAGGGTGCCAGCACCGCTACTGGGGCACCTTAACCAAAAGCCGCGTGCTATTTACGTATTTCTAAGTTAATGATGCAGTTTCATGTAGGGCGTGGTGCTCATCACAAGAAATTGAACGTAAATGAGGCTGCAAATTCCCACGTTTGCCTGCTGGGAGGCATGTAAAATATAGAAGGTAAAGTTTTGCAAGTGTTCGAAGTTGCCAAATGAACTGTTATGTGCAACAAGAAAGGAAAATCTTTTGTACAGTGACGAGTGTGTGAGAAGGTAGGTTACTTGTGATGAGCAAAATGAAGTGTATGAGTGAAAGGAAGTATATTATATTACAGATGTTGAAGAGAGTCTACTCTTGAGAAAGAAAGTAGAGCGTTTTAGGATTAAATATCTGAATTATGCATAATTATCTCGCCTTATTTTACATCAGCGACGTTATAGGTATTTCGTTTTCTGTAGCAGAGAACGTACGTTTTAGAATTAGGTAGCTCAATTTTTACTGGAAACACTTTGTGATTCCAGAGTGTTCGGCTCAAGAGTCCAGAGATGCCCCCAGCCGTGCTTCATGGCCGTTTGGACACTCTCTGTGAGTTGTTTTCTGTAAATCATTGTTGGTTCTGTTTTTTGGAAGCTAACGCATGAGAATAATGTGTAATGCTATTGCAGATGTCGCTTGTGGTTACAAATAAATACTCATAAATGAACCATGTCTCTTGTGGTGGTTGAAAATTTTCAAAAATGTATCATGTATGAAATTAGCAAACGAGAAACTATGAGAATAGGTTTCTAAGTATTTTTGCTTGTATACGGTTCCTATATCCCACCACTGCTTGAAGAAAGTTGTGTGGAAGTTCTTTTATATTTAAACTAGACTCTCTGGGAAGAGGTTACTTGCAGACTAACATTCCTGGATGCCACTGTAATGCACCAGAGGGTTTTTTCGTGAAATATAGTTTGTTTGATTGAAAACTTAATGTGTTGCAGTTGGGGGAACGGTTTCTCGCTGGGCGGGCTGATTGCCGACTCTTCATCGCGGCCTCCCAGTGGCAGCAGTGGATCATTTTCGAGTTCCTCCAACGCCAAGCAGCTGCAGCCACACGCTTTCCTTCGTCGGCACAGCGACACTTCTTCTTTTGGACCTTACCACACGCATCAGTCCAATTACCAGCAGCAGCAGCTACAACCTGCGCCCACTGAACCTCTCTTGCAGCAGCAGCAGCTTCAGCAACAGCACCACCATCAGCAGCAGCCCTTGGCGCAAAGGCAGCAGCAGTATCAGCCATTGCGACCGCTCTCATCGGGCAGGAACAGTAGGAGTACTGACCATCTCCACCACATACATTTGGTAAGTTCTATGCATGACCCTTTGACTTTGGTTATATTTTACTTTGTACGAGAAACTTATTTGCAGTTTTACGTTTATAAGCAATGAGGCTGTATTTAGCGTTTTAAAAAAATAATTTCTTCTGTATGAGACCGGGCACTTATGGCTTTCTGGTCGCTTTAGGGTTAACATGTTAATGGTCACTCTCCCAGTGGCCAGTGGTGTATTCACACGAGTTGACAGAGCACATGTGAATAAAGAACCACCGCGTCCACGTCTGTTGACAGGTCAAGCTGAGATGCGCGACCGAGGGAAATAAAATCTTCTTGATTCTACGCTGAACTTTTGGTAATATGTGACGGTGAAGATCATGTGACACACTTTTAGCCATTTTATTTTACTTCGACTTCAATGTTCTAGCTCAATAATTTGCGTGTGTTTTGTTCCAACGTTGGAAACGGTGACGAGTACATAAGTTAATTAATGGAAGTTCAGTATAGTGTCGTTCCATATCTTTTGAATTTATTTTCAGGTTTAATTGTACATTACAACAAATTTTTTATGAATTCTGAGTTCGATTTTGGATAAAATGTCATAGATTATGAGTTTATTTTAAATTAAGAACTCATTTTTACCCTTTTCCAGGGCAGGTGATGGGAACATTTTAGGTTAAAGAGACATGAAAGTCAATCTACTTTAAATTTGTACCCGTCAGCATACTTGAGAAGTGTCAGCATACATTTACTTAGTATCCTGATGCAGCCATAAAAGAATAGGACTCGCGAGTCATAGGTGGCCGATCCCTGTTCGAGAGTATCGTTATTTCAGTAGAGTTCGAACAATTCTAGAGTTTGCATTTCTATCAAGAGAAATAATGAAATATAATACTATATCGTTTCTCCACCTGGACGATCAAACACGAAAAGCATCTTTGGCCCAGTCCTAGTCCCAGCTGGAGTACCTGCCATGACCCTCTTGAGCGAGAGCTCAGCTGAGGAACTTAAAGGGGTTATCTTCTGAAATTTATACTCGGGTGCAAGTACATCTGCAAGTATTTTTAGCATTATTGGCCATAAGCTGTGACCCGATTTATTTTTTTCAATATTGAGCAGCAATGAATACCAGAAGACATAGAACGCATGGTGCTGTTCGATTCTGTACGCGCATATTTTTTATAATATCCACAGTTTTTTTAAGCTCTGTTCTATTTTTGCAGCTGACTTTGATGGAGTTTAGCAGTGACTGAAAAAGTATTCGTCTTACTCGCGTTGCGTCTCAAGGAAACTTCAAGGATATTAAGCTGTTCTTTTTCATGAAGCTCGTTAAAATTAGATATGTTTGGTTTAAAATGTGCTACTAAATTGAGGGTTTTTTGAACAGTCTGTTGTCTAAAATCTTGTACCACCATTCTGTTTTAGTCTGAAACGTCATTACTGATAAAATGTAACGCATAGTAATAGTCTATTTTAACGTTTCTCAAAGTCCTTCCAGGAAAAAAATGAATAAGCATCTGAAGTAATTTTATTTTTGTCATACCTGTCGCTATAATTTCTGCCATACCTGAAAGACCAGGATTTATGACGTAACAAGCAGAGCTAAGAGACAACATCATTTCAGGCGGCGGAGAGCGGCGACGGTGACGGCTGTGTTGGCGGTGGCGGTAGTGGTGGTGGTTTACTGGACGCCAACTTGGAAGCCCTTCTGGCACTGGGAGGAATTTTGCCCAGCAGCAGCAGCCCCCCATCTCCCACAGCCCCCTACTCCCTCTTCAGCAACAGGACCTGAACTGTCACAGAGGCGCGCTGTGGATTCATCGGTATTGTGATCTTGCTTGCTGCCCATGGTCCTAATGATGGATTTATCTCTATGATAGTGTTGCTTATAAGTCACTCATAATGATAAATTTGTCAATATGATAATCGTGCTTATTGGTCATAGTCATAGTGATGTATTCCTTCAAATGCTCCCGTGAGCTTTGGAAGACTGATATTAATGTCATCGCTGATCATCGTGAGCCTCCCTAACGTGTTCTTCAGAGTGGGACGAATGAATCTCATGTTCTGTTCTAATCTGTAGTTCAAATTAGCTTGTCAAATTTCTGGGGGTGGCAGTGTTCAGTTCTTTCGGATGATAGTGCTGAGGTGAGATTGTTTTTTTTTTTTAGTTAGTGTTTTATTCGTCACTTTATTCTTTTATCGTGAGCAGACATTGACTGTTTTTTTAGTTGACTCATTATCGTTCCCTCTGGTCCATTATCTTTTTCATAGAGCTTGTTAGTCCAGGTGTTGTTTTTTATTTCATTTTTTAAAACTAAGACATCTCTTAAATAAATGGCCTTATAAGTCATGTTCATTATTTGCTACCTGCATCATCACTCAGATTAGGTATTTTTCCTTTCATTTAATATTTTTTCTTTTATTTACGCAATTCATGGGAAATAGGTCAATGTTCTACTACTATCTGTATACCAAATTTTTTTGTGTACTTGAATGAATGCTAATTTGTCACATTGGTCAGTAGCTTTAACCTGAGTATTTTGAACTCGAAGAAAGAAAAGTATTTCTGCATCTCTTCAGAAGTCTGATGTGTTTTTTTATTTTTGACTCGTTTCTTTTTCGATATTCTGGTCAATTTTTGTGTTCGACTCATTTTCTGTCTCTGAACATGAACTGAATGCAACTATTTGTTTCTCGTCTTTTTGTGCTGATTTTTTTTTTGTCTTGATCAAGTGAATGGTTGGGAAATGGATCAAGTGTGTCAAGTGGTGGGAACGGTGAATGTTCAAGTGAAGTGTGGTCCTGCGATGATGTTATTTTCTAACTTCATATCCTTCACTATATCCTTTACCTTGGTTGTTCATTCATACCGCATTTTCAGTCGTAAAACCTGAAAAAGTAAAATTATTAGTCCTTATGATTACCTTTTCTCTGACATTGTTCATGTATCTGCGGTGCGCGCGTCATGTGCACTTCATTAGCAATTCTCTTTTCGGCGCTAGTTTCTCTGCAAGACGTGGTCACCTCTCTTTATTAGTTCTAATTTTCCCATCTCTTGTTTCCCATCCATTTGAAACAAACGAATGAAGCTTTTAATGGTCTTCTACAGTGGTTCTATTGTGCAAAACAAACGTCCCCGTGTTTTTGGATCTTACTTTAGTTTTTCAACTTGGAAGGCTGCATTAAAATGATTTCGTTTGTTTTAATAACTCAAACCTCGCCGCAATAATGTTCTCATGTTTCAGTTGATGTCTCGGCACCCGCCACGTGTTCTTGTTATTGTCCAGGTTGATTGAATTGGATTGTGTCGCGTTCTGAGCTGTTTAACGTCAGTGAAGGAATTTGTCAAAGAAAGGAATTTGTCGTGCGGTAATCTTCTTGCGTAACTTGCGTTCTAGTTCAATTTCATGATCATTGGAAGAAAGGAACGTTATGGTCAAATCGTAGGCCATAACACTCGTACGGTGTTCAGTTTTCAACTCAATTATTTCTTTTCGTTTGTTTAATTTTCTATTCATTATTCGAAGAAATGAGCTGCTTGCGTCAACCTTGTTAATGCAAAATTCAAGAATTTACCAGCTCAGTGTGCGAAATGAGTTTTTTCACACACTCTTTCTCTGTTCCTTCGATTTTTTTACGTCAGGGTTACATGAATCGATCGTGTGTGGCATAATATGAAGCACGACAAAGGTCGTCCGTCGAACATGGGGTACCTACAATGCGTTTGATCAGTCGTGTTCCCGGATGGATGTGTAATTTCTGTGCTCCCATAAGTTATCGTGAAGTTTTCGTCGTTTTGGATGTGTCATGTACTCTAGCTTAAGTGTTGTTTGTTTGTCAGTGTTGGTTGTGTTTCGTAATTGTTGAGAAACCCACTAAGACCACGTTTATTTTCAGTTTGTGTCATTGTTTCCTATGTTTTCAGTTTGCGTCATTGTTTCCTATGTTTTAATAGGAAGACAAGTTTTATTACTGCATATTTACTTCATACGCACTGTGGCCTATTATGTTTTTCATTTACATCGTTGATGGGTTTGAATTTGTCGTGCTGTAGCTTGAAAAATCTTGCTACATCACCTTAAAGTTGTGTGAATTTTGTCTTCCCGGTTTATTGCTGATAATATTTTGCCACAAATAGGGGGTGGTTTTTCTGCCTATAATTTTGCTGCTTAATTCAGAGTCCTTAGTTTTATTCTTACTTTCTAGTCGCTTTAGGTTTCAGTCAAACCCTGAAGTTCTTTCTTAATCATAAGCGAGTAGTCTGAATTATTTGTTGTCTGTTAGATGTGAAAAATTGATTTATGTTATTCATCACCGATGTTGCGAGTCTTTTTGCGGGAATACGTGTAACGTATTTTATCGACATGCAGCGTATTCTTAGTATTTGATTAAACATAAGCAAAATTTTGGATGTAAATCATTGGACCTATAGTGACTGCACTAACTCAATTACTTAGGCACGATGTAGGTCTTCGTATAGTTCCAGGGTTCATTAAATCAATCGTTTGTAACACTGGAAGTTTCATGCACAATATAGTTCGGTCGACATCTAGGTTGCTGCAGTACTTTGAACAAACAATATATGTACGTGAATCAACTCTATATTCAGTAGTTTTCTGTAGCGTATATTCATAATTGTTACGTTTTCTACAACTCTCAATGTGAATAATGGGAAGAAAGAATATCGTATTTTTTCTGTGTAATTTCGAGCATGTGAATTAAGAAAATTTGATTTACGATAGTTCATGTATATGAATTGATGTCACTTGCATAATATTTCCAAGTGTTTCTTGTTAGTAATTTTCAAGTTAGCCGATTCATACTTGTGCAGAGTGCGAAGGGCCTCGGCGAATGTTAAACCGCATACCTTTAATAAGTAGCGAGTGCGTTCTGAAGTTAGCATTAATCTAAGCGCGATATGAGCTTGTCACTGCATTGTGTTCCCGTGCGAGGTGTGGAGCCTAAGGCTTCTTCTTACACTCGTTTTCTTTTTGGGTTCCGCGTGTGCTACTCATGCGAGCGCAAGTAGTCAACTTTCATGATTGACTATGGGTTCTAAGGTGATTGGTCTCTTTGATATGCCATTGGATACGTACAAGGATAATTGGGATTTATTTCACTGCCTGGTGTTTACCGATCGTGTTGTAATGCATTCAATTATCATTGCTAGAATCCGTAGCCTGTAAATTTACGTAGATCTATTCTTACTACATGATTGATTCAGAGATCTGATTGTTTCATGGCTCTGGTTAAAAGCCAAGAAAATGAAATTCATTCCTAAATCCTCGCCTTGAATATCAAGATGTTTTCTTTCATTTTAGTGCGTCGAATTGATACAGACGAGCGAATGCTCTATTCCACTTGAGTAGAAATTGTTGTATCTGTAATGTGGCAATTAAACGGCCCAAGCACTTGAATAGTCGTAGATATCTTGGTATACTTCACATCATCAGTTCACTACTACGTGTCTGACCCAGCACTGGTTTAATCGAGTATTAGATGGATGTATAGGTGTTGTGGTCAATGTCGTTCTGTGTGCTATCTAACCAAGTTTTGCACTCCTGGCGAGCGCATACGTTCTTTGTTATGTTCTTACTTAATAGATTAGATGTATGTCTTGGAGTAACTTTTTGAAAGTGCCATCTACCGTATGTTCTCGGCTGATTTAGAGGGTGTTTGCATATTTAGCTTGTCATCATTGACGTTGTGCTCTGTGTGGAGGCTGCTGGAGCGTACTTCTGCAGAGCTTAAAGTTAATAGGACTTAGATTTTATACGCCATGGAATTGGCCAAAAGCCAATTTCTTGTTTTTTTTACTTTTCTCAGGTTTTAGAATTGAATATATTCGTGAACAGAATAACAGCGTCAGGTTGAAAGATCTGTACTTTGACTTTCGCTAGCCTTGTTCTTTTTGTCGAGTGTCAACCAGTTCCTTGAAAAATTTTCATGTGTAGGAGCAGTACTTTGAAATATTAAGTAGTTTAATAGTCGCTGTAGAAAATGTGAACTCTTAGTAGTAATCATTCTTATGTAATCACTAACAATGGTTTCTGTCTTCGGTAGCTTTTTGACTATCATCGTAAACTTAGGCTGACTTCATTAGAACTATCGGGCCGGTTCTATTGAGACCGAAGTTGATCATAATCATATCGAAGATTGTTTCATTAATGTTGATGTAGTCATGACCAAGAATGTGATCCTGTCAAGCAGCAGCCGATGCGGCAGGGTGAGTTAGCAAAGGTTAGAATGTATGAGAGTTCCCACTTCTTACATTTCTACTTGTCTTCATTTTGTCTGATGAATTGATTGGGGGTATGCGTAGGCAGTTTCTGCGTTTCACGGTTACATGTGATTGGTAAGAAGGAGAAAGAAGCTCGTGTGCACCATTAACTGCATCTAACTGTGGGTACTTAAGAAGCCTGATATCCAAATGGATATGGGGTAGCGTATTTGCAGTAGTAAATAGGAAGTCCAGAAGCCCATGTGTTGATATTAGTTCTTAGTTTTCAGGCTCTCTTGTTTTGAATTCAATTTTCAATACGCCATTCAATAATAATTGAATGACAACATGTAGCCGTTCAGTTTTTGTCAACTGAACCTGCACATGGAAATGTGGCATTCAGGGTAAATCGTAGGAATGATTCATGTTGTATAGGCCAGATCGAGAGCGTAGAAAGGCAGATTCAAATGCCCTAATCAGTGGTATGAAGACGTAGTAAAGTAGAGTGGTGATGGTTTACAACTATTCAATATTCCTTGAATTAATCTTTACTTCTTTAGTACACAGGAGTAAAAGATGGACTTAAAAATGCCTGAAATGATGACCACCGTTGGTGTACATCATCAACATTCGTGCTAATATCGTCGGAGTACCTTGGCAACTCGTTCGCGGGGATCTGAAAGTGTGGAAGTTCTGAAAATAGATTTCGTGCTCACAGTTTACTGAGAACATAAATTTAAGTTTGTGCGTCTAAAGCCTGTTTGAATTCATGCAGAGACGTGTATGTTAAGTGTTTGGTTGCCTCTTTCACGCTCAGATGTAACGAGGAAATGTTATTACTCTCGCTCATGCTGAGTGAATTGACTCCAGTGAAAAATGTTTTCTAATTAAAGCTCCTAAGTTTCTATGAAAGCGTTTTCCCAGTCTTAGATAGATCTTGGTCTTTAATTTGTTTTAAAATTTACCGAAGTATTAACGATGTAGACTTATATCTCTATTGTGAAGTGCGTTATAATGCGTAGTGGTGGGATACAACTTCTAGTTGGAAGCGAGCGTTCACGCGTACCACAATGCCTGGCTAGAAGTGCTGTTTTATCTCCGCTTAGCCTGTAGAAAAGGTCACCGCTATGCGTGTATGAGAGTTGAAAAAGAACTTCGCTCGAATGCTTGACAAAGAATGGAAAGTAGACGACTTCAGGCCATGACGCAGGTGTCCATTCCTACTCTTGTATTTCGGCGCTTTCTCTACCGATTCTTAATGTGTTTTCTTAGTCATACGCTAAGGTAGCTATAGTCATGTGTGCCATATATGTAATGTTAACTGTTTTACATAGCTAGAGCTTGAAAGTCTTGTCGTGCAGCTGGACCTGTATTTAGATGAGCCGCATCCCCTCCTGCTGCCGTAGTACGCAGTCGAGCTTCATCTGTTCGGTCAGCCGCTCGACAGAAGCTGCATTCCCGGTTATTTCTTCGTGTATCTCTAATGCCTAGAATAGTTTTGTTACTTAGTGCAATTCGTTGACGCAGCGCGCGAGTGAATATATCTACTATAGCTTGCAGGCGAGATTTTCTTTGAATCTAGGTTTACATGGAATGCTTAATCTGAATCATCTCGCTGTTGGAGTATGTGGTTAAAAAAAGACATTTCGTAGATATGTCCATGCAAAATGCTCTTCTACTCAAAATTTATTATGCGATGGTAGTTAGTTTTGTTTTTTGATACTTTACGAAATAAATTAGTAAGAGATAAATTACCTGATAAATTAGTAAAAGATAAATTACCTGATAAATTAGTAAAAGATAAATTACCTGATAAATTAGGAATCATTTTCCCATAATTTTTCATAAGTTTAATAGAATAAACGTCAGTGGAAAATATAGTTCATCTTGGAATATTTTTGTTTCCGAGTATCATCCATTGCTAATGAACTTGGTTTGTGTCTTTTTTGTTCTGCATGTGTCGTACCATGAAAGCTTTATGATGAACAGTTACAGCCTCTATAGTCAGGTCTGACGAATGCTCTTGCTAAATAACATGAATTTATCAACTTTCTTATGGGAGTAGTTTTACTTTGCATTACATTTACGTGAAAGACATGTGATTAACCATATCATAAGTACTGAAATTTTTTGTGTTATCTTTCATTATTTCGTACATCATTTGACTTTACATTGGATATCGCATTGAAGTTGCACTTAAGCATAGCATAAGGAAGTACATGTAAATTTGTTTCGTCCATATCTGTGTGAGAAATCGAGTCTGCCCCTGAAAAGTCTTCAACTAACATCTCGAATTTCTATGATTATTGAGTTAGTGAACTTTTCAGATGAGCTTCAAATTTTTGTTTTATCGTCATGGTAGTTGCAGACCATACCGTTTGCATTGAAAAGTATTGTCTTCTAATATGATGTCGTAGGTGTAAAATTGAAGTGGGAGAGTGAACAAAAAAATTTTGGTAGTCAAATTCTTACCAGATGAATTGTGTGGATATTGAAGTTTTAAAGTCACTTCTAATCGACGGTAGCGGCATAAAAAATATCACACGTGAACTAATAATATGTGTTAGTTGTAGAATCTAGTGTGCGTTCTGCATCAACTCCAATCACTCTTAGCATTCGCAGCTGGCACTGTTCACTCTAGAATCGATTATATCTATTAGGTACTGCAGAAGTAGAATATCTAGTAGAAATCTGTGGAAACGATGTTTTGTGCTCAGTGTATTTTGTGTCCATGTTTGCTATGTTATTGCAATTCATGAATCGTTTATCTTTTTTCGGCACCAATGTACGACGTGGAAATATTGGTATTAATTGTTGTTCGAACCCCGTTCAAAACTTTTGAGTCCGTTTTTTTATTGGTTCGCTTGATACGGGTGCGTTGAAGGCGATTGTCTTACAGTGTACTCGCAGGAGGGTGAAGGTTTTGGGGCTGGATACATTCGCAATTCGTCAGTGTATGTACTTTGAAATTAGTGTGGTAATCTCTGCTGCTGAACGCAATATTCGCCATGTTAATTTCCCGGAAAAAGTTGCCCTTAGGTTAAACCCTGTAGATAGGTATCGAGATCTTAATTTTCGGTATCTTTCGTTGAGGAGAAGGGCATCATATACAAGCGATGTCCTGTACGAGTGTCGCTGTGGATTTATCAGGCTGTCATTCTTCGATTTTCTTTAAGGTTGAAATGCTCCGTTCTGCTGTTATGGAACATTTCGTGCTCGTATAACGATGCGGTGATCAAATCCAATGTATGTCATAATATTTTGATGCCGAAATGTGATTGAAAAATTTATGCGAGGGAAATGTTATTTGCTGCTACACGGATGTCAGATTGTATTCCAGGTAAGATACCAGGTTAAATATCGTTAATTTTTTAAGAATGTGAAGAAAGTGTTAAATTGTGAATCTTATTTTTTCCTTGAAGTTTACCATTAATTTTCGGTGTAAATTTCTTGCTTAGTGCCTCGAAAGCTCGTTCTACCCGCCCCCTGAGAGGATACACGAGATTTTCTGTGCACAACCCCAACATGGCGTGGTCAACACAGCCTCTATGCGCTGTGGCTGCCTTCTTCTTTAAAGGATGTAAGCCGGCATTTTAAATGCTCCTCACGTCAATCCTAGGATGGGAATATCGATTTTATCTGGAAGATATGAAGTTTTTCTGCGAGTATGTTGCATTTGGGACGATTGTGCGGATTTGCTAAGTATTATAATTTTCATCTTCTTCATGGTGTGCCTCATTCGCAGTCACACCACCGTATATTCGGGATTTTTCTCTTTAAACTCTCGCTCTGCCTCTGTTTTAGTTCATTAACATTTGTCTGATGCTGGTGAGAACGCCTGTTTGTGACGAGGCAGATTATCGGCCTTGTAGACTGGACACTTTTCTAAGATGCCTTATGAGGCTGATGTCGAATTGGGCTTTAAAGGATATTGTTTTCTGTGTGAATCTGTTGTGGATTAATTTTCTTGTTTTCTACCTTGGATATTGTACCATTCAGTTTTCGACTTCTTGATGGTGATTCTTAACTTCTCACTGCGATAGATCAGTGCTCTTGGGGCAAGTTATTGAATTAAAAGATTTTCATTCTTTTTCTCCTAGTGTGCTCGGGCTACATACCGTACGTTCGCTCAATCAAGACCTCCAGTTCTTTTTCTTTTTATTTATCTCTTGATTTTTTCATGTGTTTATATCCTTACGGAACCACTGTCGAGGCATTTTTGTCGCAGCTGTAGGGGAAGTGTAACATTGTCAACAATTACTTCTCTGAGAGAGTGACAGCTATTTTTTCTCTCCCATGTACTAAAAGAATGTTTGTAAATACATGGTACTTTGGACCATGTATTATCAATTTTTCATTGAATTCTGGTGTGAATGTTCATAGTAGTTGCCGTTAACGTGTCTAGGGTGTTCGAAGATTATCGCTGCACTATTGTTCTTCATGGTGAATATCGCACTTCGCGGTGTTACAATATTTCAATTTTGAGTGTTTAAAACTGGACGATCTTTTTGATCACGTTACGTGCTGTCTCAAAGAGCATGCGTACACTTTTGAATGCAATTCAATTACACATTCAGAGTCACCCATTTCGGCATGCAGATATTTTTCTCGGAGGATTGAACTGAACACTTTTTGAGAAGCTTTTTTCACTGTAGGGGTGAGTAACTTTTGTTGTTAGCCTGTTGTGGATTTAGCTCTAGACTTGGGTGTAAACTTTCGTTTCATTTCTCCTTCGTGGCGGTGGCATAAATGTCAACCTTGTCTTTGTGGTGGAATCTGTCCTCGACTCAGTTCATCGCGTCGTGAGATGCGCTCTGTCGTTGTTGAAATTCCCTCTAAATGCCTAGTGTTGCAATTTTCATTTTAGGCAATCTCTTGAGAGGTGGCTGACGTTTTCTCCTCACTCCGATTGCTTTCCCATGGGCGAAGCGTTGCTACCGCTACCTATTCAGTGACTGGAGCGCGGGAAGCGAATGCTAAAAATTTTCGCGGTAGATACTAAATTTTGTCATACTGAGGGAGCCATTTCAGTCGTCCCTTGGACTTTTTTCGACGTAAATGTGTGGGCTATCATACTATTCGTGGAGCGATAATTATGCGTTCATTTTTCGTACACTATTTTAATTCTTATCATAAATATTATTATCAATGTGATCTTCCTTTCAAAATGAACTTAGTGAATTACGTTTGCAAAAACCGTGCTCAAGCATTACAAGCGTGAAACATGGTTGCGAAAAGCTTCAAAACTCTTGGGCTGTAGCGCAGCTATAAAAATGAAATAATCGTAATTTGTCTGAATCTCAGTGTGCATCCACTGTTCACAGAGTGCTGTTTTTTCCAAAGAACTTAGACTTAGATCATCCTTATAATACATGTGTGAGTTCTAGTCGTTATTGTTGGATACTTTTCTTGTCTCTAATTTCCATTTATTCGACGATTAATTTTTTATTAAAATCGTAGTTTTTTCAGTTCGTGAGCTGTATGCATGTTCAGTGTTAACCCTCTCACACTCGAAGAATAAACCTAATTTGCAAATGGAAACATACTGCCTTTGCTTTTTCGTCTCTCGGTCTTTGGCTTTGTTCTCTTTTGTCAATAAATGTGTCAAGCAAAGTCTCCGTCTTTTCTTTCTTCCATAATCTAGTTTGTGCTTCAATATTTAATGATGGAACATTATTAGTAGCTCAAGTGACTCGGACTAAAGCGTGCCGCCAGGGAATGAATTATTTAGAAATGCTAAGAAAACGAGAAGTCTGTGCACGAGGTGTGTTCCCAAACAGAATTTTCTGTACATAGGAGCGGCAAGTTGAGAATGAAAGAGAACAGACAAAGAAACAGTGAAGAATGTGTAGAAATTGTAAGACATAAAGTGGGTACGAAAGAAGTTCTAAACTCTAGTCTAACGCTGAGGTGTCCTAACAGGTTCTCGCTAGAGGGACTTCCATAGCTTAGGAGACAAACCTAACACTAAGGCTGAGTTCTTGCCCCCCCCCCCTGAGGAGCCTGTGTTAGGAGTCAATTATGAAATTTTTTCAGCTAACTGTCTTCGAGGGAGGGGAGAGACAGCGTCTCAGGAACTTCCACTCCAGGGGGGATATGCAAGACGAGATGATCATGTAGAATTAAATAACCAAGTTATCTGTAAAGTTGACTTGTTGAGAGTTGAATGAAAAACTAAAGTTCCGAACGTGGATGATGTAAGACATGTTCGCATTCTGCGGATGCGAATCAGATGCCATGTTTTTACCTACCCTCATACATCAAGTACGAAAATGGTTGGAACGGCAAAAACATTATTTCAGCAATTATAATGCCCTTCTTCCACTCCTGATACACTATTTTTGAAGACATAACAATCTGACTTAGCTAAATTGACGAGAATTTCTGCCGCATGTTTTTACAATAGATGCCTACCGCCGTTGCTATGGCATCGAAATTAGACTGGAGTTGTGGGAAATTCCTTATGGACAAGACACCACCTAAACAATTGTACTGAAAAATACAATTCTCGATTACAGACCGACATGAGCATTCTCACAAAAGCATCTCTAAATCCATATGAGCCTGCCTGCTAATTTGTTATATTCATCACATTTGCCAAGATTCTTATACTATTGTTAATAATCATCATAGTCGATAAATTTATTAATAAAATACTTGGGATATTTTTAAAGCATACGAACCTCCGGTGTATGATTTTGTTTTATTTCTTGTCATCCCAATCGTAAAAAATTGCAACAACCCCCTTCCCTTTTTTTTCATATGATAATTTATTTGTGACAAGTTTACGAACAATTAGTTTTGGTTTTTTAGATCCTCAGGAGGAATATGATATTCCGTTAGCAATAGGGTTAGGTTAGTTAATTTTGTCTATCCTTAGCTATGGGGCTTGGCGTCTCCAGGGCGACATGGTTAGGATACTTCAACTCTAGTTAGGCCTTCGGGACTTCAATTTTTCGAGCCCAATTTCCTTCTTTCCATTTTCATGTCTTCTTCACTGGTTGTATGTTCTTCCCATAACCATGCTGTTTATAGGCGCGGGAATCCTATGTGGGAGCACACCTGAGCAAAAATTCACTGTTCCCAACTGTCCCATGCTAAGTGGTCTAAGATACGTTTGATCTAAAATCGCCTCTTATGTGGCTATGTGGCTAGGGAGCCTTGAACTAATTAGCTAGTAATATTACGGTTATTTATCAGCGACGTGAAGTATAAAATTTAAAATAGCAATCATCACAAAGTTTGACAGTTACACTCACATGAAGTTGAGTACCCAGAAGCCCTTCGACTCAAATTAACACTGAAAATAACATTTGATATAAAATCCAAAATTGAAGAGCAAATCTACTGCATGCTCGTTGCGTGTCGCGTACCTGAAATTGAAATTATGTCTCCAAAATGATACTTTACGGCTGCAACAATACGAACGCCTTCTTTTCAGGTGGTGTAGGATAGACAATAGGATTAGGTTTGTTAAGATTATGTATCGTCTGCTACGGTGACTCGCGTCCCCGGGGGGCACTGTTAGGTTACGTCAGCTATAGATAGGCCTTCGGGACCCTATCGTTCGTACCCACTTTGCTTCTTTCAATTTTCATACCTTCTTCGCTACCTCTTCCTTGTTTTTCTTCATCATTCTTCACTTGCTGTTTTTGTCCGCATTGGATCCAGTGTATGAGCACAGCTAGTGCATATGTTCCCCCTTCTCTTTAGTTCATACTAAATGGTCTCTTCTCTTCGCTATTTTTGGATCACATTCAATGTGCGTAGGGAGCTTTAAACTAACTGATAATAATTTAATATAAACCGTTCTCCTTATGTAAACCTTTTAGATACCTAATTCAAGATTGAGTTTTGAGTCCCGTAATTAGGCTTCATTCGAACTAAAGTATTATTTGCACGATTATAATCGTGACGTTGTACAAATTTTTGCGGGAAGCATCAGAATTTTCATGTGCATAAAAACTCTTAAAAATCAGCTGGATTTAGATTTTTGCTTTCATGTTCATGGTGTTTTACGATTCATTAGTATTATTTGCATAAGCTTTTACGGTATGAGTGTGAAGCACATGTGGCCATGTTAGTAAATTTTGCAAAAGAACTAGTAGTAATTAAACCTAAGAAGTTGCGATGTGCTCCACCTCTTTTTTATTAGAACTGAAACTTATTGGATTCAAAATTAACAAAGAACCGACTTTTTACTTAAAGATACCCTATCATGTATGACTCATTGCTTCTAACATGAACAGTTTAACCAGTACAAGTGTTAAACAGTCCCAATGTTCAGGAATATCATGAAAGAATTAAAAGATGTAAACTCATAGTAGTTTTAATACAGAACCTTAAAATATCCTGGATACATTCTGTATAAATATTGCAATATGTTCAACTTAAAGCTCTTGTCTTATAGCCCCTTTCTCATGGGTAATTTTCGATTTTTTCATGTAAAAGGATACCCAATAAATCTTCATGATAGTTTAACATGCTCCCCACGTTAGGGTACTTCTTATCTAGATGAGGTTTGAACGCAGCGACACTTTCGTGCTCTCAAGTTAGGCATGATTCCTTCATGTGTCCGATGACTTTGTACTCGAACTGTGTTAATTTTACGAGATTTTAGTTACATCAATTATTAAAATATGACTGTTTTTTTTAATTCCAATTGATCAATTAGGTTAATTGATATTCTTATTGTATGAAGTGCACAAAGATCACCCGATGTTTAACGCAAGTAAAATACGAGTGTTGACATATAAACAAACCGTTATGCAACAGCGGAATGAACTATTGTTTCATTGGGATCCCGTGGCTCAATAGTGCACTGAAAACGTGTTAAATTTGGACAATTGTCATTGCGTCACAACGAGCCAGCAACGAAACAAATTACAGTTTGAAGTTTCAACTAGACGTACATGTATGATATTAGTTTTATATTGTTAGCGAGTAAAATCCCAAATGTTATTGTATCAGGTGTGTAGGTTATTAAGTTAAATTAAGAACGATCCTTCCTTTTTTCTACAGATAACACTACATTTAGAACCAGCCAGCTATACAATAATTTAATTATACATTCATTTGAACTACATAGTGCAATAAAATTGATCAAATTAGCCAGTTCAGTTAAGCATAAATATTCTAGATATATATCTGTCTTGAATTATTTAGAAAAATATTTCAGATTTCGACAATTGTTGATCGTAGATTGATACTCTTCGCCCTTTAAAATTAACAATTTGAAGTTACAACGGGATTGGCAAGCATATTTATTAACGAAGTTGTATTCACATTTTTTAAAAACCTTACACGTGAATTTTTCAGAATAAATTATTTTTTAGTTTGTTCTTTTATTTTGTGCCTGCATCTACTTTGCCCCTGGAATTTTTTTATGAACTTTTATTAATTCCAACACATTTTGCCGTAGGTTTTTCAATGCCTTGCAACTACTGGCATGGAGAGGGATGTGTGGTTTAAACTTCTTTTTCCAAGGGAAGTAAGTACTCTCTGCTCACGTGAAAATGCCTCGACGACTGAGCCGAGATTTGAATCAGGGTCATCTCGGTTACTAGGCTATCATGCTAGCAGTACGCCATGGAGCCCATTTCAAAATTTCAAAATGAAATTAAATGGTATAGCCCCTAAATTATGAAACGTTAAAAAATCCTTCTTAATACTCTATTGTTAAATGTGTGGGTAAGATTGAATGTACTACTGCATTACTAGAAATTAATTGTGTTTTTATTTCGAGGTCACATCCAGCGCATTACCGATTGGGGATTTCGGTTCACTGCCTAGGAAGACCTAGAACTTCATGATGTATTACTTACTACAAAGCTCATTTCATTGTTACAACACTCTTAAACTTATTCTAGTATGCTTAATTGTTCTGCTAAAGAGCATATATAAGCTCGAAGTTTCATAAAATTACTCCCAGCAACTATTCACATGCACGTAACGTTTAATATGTAGATACTGAAAAAATTGTCTTCCACCACCTTCAGCTTCCGGTTGAGTAGAAGTCTGGTTGAGTACATGCAGAGCTGGGCAGCGCTACTTTGAAATGTAGCGGCCGCTACATTTCAAAGTAGCGCTGCCCACCTCTGACTGTACATGCAAGAATGAGAAACTATTTCTAATCCAATCATTTTTCTAACTTTTTTGTATCATGAAATGCATTTTTCACAAAAAACTACGAAGTAGCTCAGAATGCTGTCAACCTACCAACTTCACCTTGCAAAGGAACGTGCGCTCGGCTACTTTTTCCCGTGGGTTTAATCTTCAAATGGAAGTTCAAGGCCTGTAATATTGATATAGTTTGATGATAACTTGATGGATGCGTTCTTTATTTACCCGGCTATCAAATACAAATCACAAAGCTCTCTTATTCTTCATAAAGAAGCAAAAAGTTCTTCTCGTTTCGCACATGACGCACACTTGCCGTACGACTAAGTAAAGTGAGCTGGCGAGGTCCGTTGATTGACCCTGCGTAACCGGTGCCCTTACTGCTGTATTTCCAGTGTGTCGTCGAACTCCACGCTTAGCTGGTTGGTCGCCCTGCGGTTGCGTTCTAAACTCGTGGAATTGACGCGGATGTGGCTATAGCATTATTGTGAAACTAATGTAATAGAATTTAAGAACTTTCCACCTGTGGTTGTCACAATTATTTTTTAGAAATTAGTTATACCCGGTATTTATGTTGACGTGTTAATCATGTTGAATATGCCAAGTTTCTTATATTCTAAGTGCACGAGTACAGAATTTTTTCCAGAACGTTTACTGATCAAAGGTTTAATTGTGATTGAATTGCAAAATTTAAATAAGTGTTGTTGAAAAATTGTGTTTTTGCAGGTACAGTACTTTAAGCCAATATAGATTTTATTTGTGTCCTTGTGAAAGTTACGCTTCTGTGAAATATATTTGCAAAGTTTTACAGAAAAGGTCGCATTCAGAAAATTCAATGCGTCTTTTGTTTTCTTTCTCGATATAATATTATACATAATTAGTGAAATGAAATTAAATATCAATAACTCGAGAGAGACTTCAAACTACATGTACAGCAGCTCGGTGGCCGCTATGTTCTGTCAAAAGGTAAGAGCTTATTCGTTAAGTTCGATAGGAAAATCATAGTATCCGTCTCTGGAAGGATACCTTACTATTTTAACCAGTCTTAGGTATGGGACCTATTGAATCCTAGTCCTTCTACCCATTAGATCGTACCATAGCGTGGGAAATGTTCAGACTTGGTTTTATCAGTAGGGGGTTTCGTACAGCATTATATACGTCTCAATTGTTGAGAATATTTTCATATATTATTCCTGTCATGACTTCTTCTTTGTTGGGTAATACTTCAACATGTCCAGAAGCATTGTCGGTTAGGAAGCGTCCCGTTTTGTTCCTAGAAATTGCCCTGGTTATGTAAGTGAGGTATTATTTAACCGTTTGTTTTTGCACGATATTGGATAAAAATGGAACAGTAAAGCAATTTTTTTCTTATCGGTGAAGTTACTTTTCACATATTCTCAAGAGTTTAATGATAAATGTTGTAACAACGATGATAAAATGTACAGTGTGGCAGCAATTTCATTAATAAATTTCACGAATACTTGTTGGAGGGATCCGTGTGAGTTTCAAGTGGAAAGAGATAACTCCATACGTATAACTTTAAAACCACGCAATGAAATTTGATTGATGTGACAAATAACGCTTAATCATACGATTGCTAGATGTAGATTCACTTCCATGTATCGTAGTTAAACAGTTCACTTTTTGTGGTGATAGTAGACAAACTTACTTACCTAGTCAGACATGTGGTTAAGGCGCTACGTACATAGTCTTACGTTGATGTTAGCATCATTTTGCTTTTAAAAATCGACGATCTATGGAATACAAAATCTAATCTTAATAGCACTCTATGTAAATATGTAGAGAACGAGAGTCTTTCTAGAAGTTCATTGGCAACTCTCCTCACAAACCCATCAGAAATTTGTTATTACCAATTTCGCAGTAGAATATTGTCTCCATTTATAAGAGTATCTTCTCACAGCATTTTACGTAGTTTATATACTTCATACCAGAAACTTGCAATTTTTCCGCCAATTCTTAAGCAGAGCAATTTTTGAGCTCTGAACTAGCTCAATCCTGCTTCCCTAGGTTCTCGGTCGAGCGTTGTCGGTAGCTCTTCACATAATTGCCAAATGAGCCATGAGCGGCCTAATGACTGGGTCGATGCCTGGGCAGCTCTGAACCGGGCCAGCTACTGGCACCTCCATTATTTAAGAAGCTCAAGTTCGCCGTCGCTCTTATTTCAAGCTGAAGGTACGGACGAGTCCCTTGGGAATTAATTATAGAAACCAAATTGAAAATTTATCTCCAATTCTGTGGAAAAACGAGACTGAGAAGTTACTTATACAAGTAAATAAAGAGCAAATGAGAAATTATTTCTATGTGAAAAGTTGTAAACTGAGAAGCTATTTCAGATACGGATAAGAAAACTATGGAACTCGTAATTCCCTTGACTCAGAAATAGCGTTGCTCATTTAGGAATAATTGTACATCCGGTTTTGAAAAAACGATAGATACTGTTAAAGTTTGCGTTTACTCCTGTGTTCGAACTGATTTGGACATGCAACTAAAATTTGAATTGTTTCGACAGTTTATATTATATCTACCACGCTAAAATGTAATACATTGAACTATTTTTGTCTGACGAAATCGACATCTGACATCGTCTGTTTTTTTTTCTTTTGCTGTGGTCATTCATAAAACGAAATAAACTTACTTCCGGTAAATAAATCAAGAATTTCTATCCGTGAGAGCAAAGAAGGATTGAATACTGGGTTACTAGGTATCGAAAGAAAGTCAAAAAACTGAGACATTGAGAATATGAGGGCGTGTATGGGCCCGGTTTTGACATACTGTTTAATTAACTTTCTGAGCTCATGCATTCCAAATAGTGTTGGTTTTTGTATATGATAGGATCACGCAAAAATTAGTATTATTGTGTACTCACGTTAGTATTATATTCCTATTCATGTGAAATTTAAGCGAACTACCTAGAGTTTTATCGAGGTAAAGTGAACTAATATGAAATTAACTTTTAATAAAATGATCACTGCATGCTATCCTGTACTGAATTTAGCAATTTGATTTAGTAACATGGATAGCATAATTGCTCTAAATGAAGGTCGGACCTTAAAGGCCTTTTTGATTCTTGGAATACAGTCTACGAACATAACTTTCCAGTCTGACCTCCACATCTGAAAGCTCGAAGCTATTTCCTGTTCTGTTTGCATGCTAAACATCACGACTGTTAGAGCTGCAAATGAATTTGTCATTCCAATATTCTTGAAATAATAAGTGTGATGTTGGTATGTCTTGGAAACATTAGTGCATCATCGAAGCCTTTTAACTTTTCTCGCACTAGGGTAACTCGGCCACTGACTTATTTTTGTGACAGAAAATGATTCCCGAGGTTACACTGGGCCGATAATCATCATTATTCTTGCTAACTAAATTTGATATAATTTTATTTGTATTATTTTTGGGATTTTTATCTTTTTGTCTAAGAGCGTATTCAGAGGAGCGCCTCCTCCAACCTCATCGAAAATATTTTGTAGAAGGGCAATGTAATACCAACACCTGTATCACCTAACTAACATGAAGATTACTATATGATAGGTAATAATAATATTGATGATAAAAATAATTTTTACATTCATTTTTTATACTTTCCTTCTCGTTTGAAACGATATGTACAGGTCTACTGAGAACTGTGCCTTCTCCAGGAGGAAACCCTTTCCTCGCCTCAAAGTAGCCGATTGCGATATTTTCGGACGCGATGGGCGTGGCTAATGTGAGTTACAGTTGTATAGCAATTCTGAACATTTGTTAGTATTTGCTCCTGAGTTACACGTAGCGTGGATCCTAGCTCACTTAGTAATTTACCTTTTGTCTGTTTCATATAATCTCTTGAAGTTCCACCAAGCTTCAAGCGTTTGTGAGAATAATCTCATCCCTTTCAGTGCAAGTACCAATAATAAATCAAAGTTTCATATTATTGAACCAAGTCTCCGTATGTGTAGGCGTCTCGGAATGACAGGTTGCCCTAGTTTTACTCTGAGTTGTTTCCTATAAATTTAGCATAGTGTTTTTCTTCTACAATTCTTGCTTTATCTATGCTTGTGCGTTAAATAGTTTTTGAAATTCTTGTCAGTGATCATGTCATAGCTTGTGCAAAATGTACATGAATCCTTGTTCAGAACTGTAGGTGTCACAATTACGTCGACGCGGTTTTACTTCATTGTGCGCATGCGCCCATGTCAGAAATCTGTTTCCTAGGTTGAGGGACAACCACCATTCATTCGCCGATGCAGTACTGACCTTACTGTGAGAAAAGGGCAAGGCTATTTTTTCATTCAGTCTTTGTTGTGTTAAAAAGTGTGCTTTGTGGCAGTGTAACACGAAATGATCATCACGCATCCAAGTATGCTGTTTAATATATTGCTGTCTTAACGCAATCATTGAAAAAAAGGAAATAATTTTGATCATGCCTTCTCAATTTTCTGTGGCAGTGGGTAAACTTTAGCGACCTAAAGCGTTTACAATTCTCACTTTGAGAAATTTGCAGTTGAAAAAACAGGTTACTAAACATAAAAATAAAACGATCAAACCTGCATTTTTATAATATCTGCTGTAATTAATGATGTATAACAAAAACAGTTATTCAGTGCAAATTATGCAAATTAAGATGTAATTTATACCTTTGCGTCATTCTTTATTATAAAAATATAGTAGAAAGTTTGAAAATTGAAAATCGTATTAAAAACGTGTGATATAGAGTCTTTCAAGTAAGTTCTCGGGAGGGATTTTCTGGTAAGGGCTAACACTACTTATGTGGTTATTTAATTTTTTAGTAGGATTATTATATAATTATGACTTCGGTTCATATATGATAATTCTAATTTTTTAGCTCATTCTACTCCAGTTGGCCCTTTGTACAGTAAGTAGGACAAGGTGTAATGCAGATATATTGAATCACACGTTTTCT
Organism: Orchestia grillus; assembly: GCA_014899125.1. Classification (NCBI taxonomy): domain Eukaryota; kingdom Metazoa; phylum Arthropoda; class Malacostraca; order Amphipoda; family Talitridae; genus Orchestia; species Orchestia grillus. Next base: position 93,003 of record VOMN01044658.1, read on the forward strand.
TTAGAAATGCGCTTGATGCGCTTTTCAAACTTGTGTCTTCCTTTCTCCTGATTAGTTTAGCATGGGGGATCATAATGGGCCATTGCTTCCTACAGCCGAGATAAAGGAGGTAATGGACTAATTATTACGCTCACCACGTCGCCGTAATGGTATCGAGAATTTCCATGACGTAGAGTCAGCTCAGAGAAGCCTATTATGTTTATCTGCTGGGACAAAAATGGAAACTTGTGGGTGTATGTAACAAGTACTACCTTTGAGAATGAATTCGTACCATTGGATTCGAAAGTTGCCAAAGTCTAGGATGCGATGACTCGAGGTATTGATTCGATTTTTTTTACGTCAAGTCAAACTTTAGTTTCTTGATATGCCGCAAGAATTTCAACAAGGTACGGTATTGATGGAAAACTCAAATATCCCATATGCACTGATAAGTTTGTGAAATTATATTCCAGGACTTGTTTATATGGTACGACGACTTAGCATTAAGCGGAGTAAGATAACCAGACAAGATATTGCTGAAATCCCAATTCCAGTACTGTAACCCCTCAGGGGGTATAAGATAGGCCATAGGTAATAGGGCTAGGTTAGTTAGGTTTGTCTATTCTATGCTATGGGGACTGGTGCCCCCAGTGGAGCACGGTTAGGTTACCTCAGCTATAGATAGGCCTTCGGGACTTCTATCTTTCACTTTGCTTCTTTCTGTTATCATGCCTCCGTAGCTAATATTCTTATCTTTTTTTCTCTACCTTCTCAACTCGCTGTTTCTATGCGCAGGGGATCTTATGTGGGAACACACCTTTTTGCATAGATTCCCCGTTCTTCTTAGTCCGTACTAAATGGTCCCTACTCTTACGGTGTGAGATAGTCAGAGTTACTGAAGCTCTGCTATCTTTACTACTATTACTTGTTCAATGCCAGTACTGTTATTTATCATAGATTTTAAATCATAGATTGAAAGTTTACTGAGCGTAGAATGTGGTGCGATCAAGAATCGGAGAAATGAATGCTTTTATTCGAGAGTAACGCATATTTTTCTATTAATGTCTATTATAAAATTACTGATGGAATTATTTCATCGATATGAACTCTTCGCGGGAGACCTCTGATGCTAACAAGCGTTAATCCCGGCAAAACGTTAGAATTGAATGATTCTCATTTTTTATGAATCAATGATGAATAAATAGGTTGTCACTGCCGATGAAGTTTCAAAAGTTTATTCTCATTGTTCACATATTTTGACATGGTAGCATTGTTCATCGTTGCTCACTCTCACTAATCAATATTTATTTTTCACTCGACGCTTCCTTACATCAATTCGATATTAGAATCAGCGATACCGTCTGTTATTGTGTTAATATTATTTCAGTTAACTCGGTCAAAAGTGCAGTCAGAAGGTAATCATTACTATTATAGCTTCAAAGGCTCAGAAATAATTACTCGGACTCCAACTCTTTTATCCCTGAATAATAAAGAAAGGCTAAGATTGGATAATTGGGGAACCTTATACTTTGTGCACTGGAAGCGTAGGCATTCAATAATATCTATATTTATGCACCAATTTTTGCTGTACTCCGTTGTCGCTATTTCACTCAAACGAAAGCGCATCAACTGACTTTTGATTTTAGCGTACCTTTACCTAGTGTAGTTGACACAACTATTCGATTCATGTCAGAATGAATGAATAAAAAAATTCTAACTTCGTAACAATTTGAGCATAATGGTGTACGAAAATTGTTTTCGTTTCCTCCTCCGGATATTACACCATCAGCTTTCAGCCATAGTGTTCGCCACGTTTGTGTGATATCCTGTGTTGTCAGTGCCCTTTACTCTGAAAAAGTATGCATATTTTTTGACATTTCGTTAATTTTTAACTGCCCTTAATAGAGATTGAAAATGTCAGAAGCTAAAGAAAATCTCAATAAATTCCTACTGGGTTCAATGACAATTGTTTCATAACCATTAGTCTCCATACCCTTGAATTTCAAACTATAAGCATTTCAGTGATTGACCTGCGCGCCTGTACGCCCTTCTCACCGCCGGCGGGCTCTCGCTCAGCTGTCACTCTGGCAACATTAACGTTGTCGAACAGCTGATGGGCGGCGGCCGAGTGAAGTGATATGGCACTAAAGCGCCGTCCTGTCCGGCCGACGTTTGCACGTGTAATTGTGAAAGGCAAGTTTTTGCTGACACCCGCTAATTCCCTACATACACGAGTGACAGTCGCACACGGAGAGAAAATGTTTATCCGAGCAAGCGAAACAGCTGTGAGTCATGGGATCAGTAACATTTTAATCCCTTCGTTATTGGCGACCTTGCTTGATAACAAGTATGGCCTAGGCCTTTCCTTCAGAACTGTTTGCTATCCAACTATGACTTAGCCATTTTTAGCACAATACCATCGCTGATTTTCTCAAGTCTGTGCTAAATCTTACCACGAAATGCGATTTTTTATTGTATTTATACATTTTATTATTAGATATATTAAGTAAACAACTAACATTAATCGTTTACGCAAAAAAATTGAAGTTTATATTGGTGTTATGTGTAAAAATATGACCAGTTCATAAGCCATGTATTCAATTTGAAAAAGATTCAAACGTTTTGCTGTGTAAACAATAGGTTTTCTCAGGGGGTCACTATTTGAAAACCGATTGACCGTTAATATTGTTTCCAAGATTTAATGAACTTACGCAACCTGAAAAAACTGCAATACTTTTTATACGTAATTGATCTGACAAACCATTATTTTTTACTGCCTTTATAGGTTTGCAGGTAATAAATAATACCTTGGCAAAGGTGCAATCAATATTCCTCCAACAATGAAAAATGAACGAAAGGAAACAACTACACAAAAGAAAGCGTCTAAATCTCCATTCTCAATACCGAAGGTACAACATAAGCCTTAAAATTCAGAACTCGTATACTTTTAAAACTAAATATTTCCGAGTAATTTAAAAAATGTTTAACCCGTCGCTTCTCTATGAGGAAAACATGGTCGGGCTAACTGCCTTGTTATTCAGCTAGGGCTTGGAGCTCTCTGAGAGCTCCTGGGATTAAAAGAGCTGCTCCTCAAAAAACTAAAATAGCGTACCAAAAATACTGAGAACCAACGCGATACTCATCTAGGATCCAAGTGACAGGCGCGCTGCGGTGTTGCCAACTACCGCTCCCTCGCTAGAGCAACATTTTTCATTATTTTTCTTGATCACCTCAAAGTTGCAAGCATCTTCGTAGCTTGTATTCGGTTTGCTACTCGAGAGTCATTTGTTCATGCCATCACTCTCCAATATACTATTATAAACGGGTTTTGGACGATATTCATGGTGTAATTTGAACTGCAATTTCGTGCGACCGACTATCGAGGTTTCTGAGGCGGACCTTAGAGCGTAAGGGTGAAAATGGAGGAGAGGATGACGGCTTGTATACGATTTTCGCCTCTATCGGTCTGTGCTTTAAGGACGGTAGTTTGTGCCACATTTTGGCGGTCATGTCCATCCTAACGAAAGTCTGCGTTGGACGCTGTAATGAGATAGCAGGAGCTTGTCGTTCCCCAAGCCTTCGTTGCCTTTGGCCTGGACTTGACTGGTTGGTCGGACGACTGCTCGCTCGCTCGGTCGTTCGTTCCAGCTAGAGCTCCAACGCCGCAAACATAACTCGTCCAGCCAGTTTTAGATTTTGCGTCACCTCGCCATGGAGAAACTCGCCGTAAATTGCACGTGGATGAAACCGCAACGATAGAACCACACGTCTTACTTATGCATTTATGTTCTTCTAAAACTATGTTTTGAATTACTTAGTTTGTGTATTCTGATTTTGTTAAAGATTTTTAAAATATCTTTAGACTTCTAGGAGGTTAATTTGAGTACTTGACTCTTTATATCAGTTCACCATTTTAAGTGTGATCAATTTGAATATCGAGGAATACTCTATGGGTAGAAAATAATAGCAACAAATTTGGTTCTCTAAAAATTTTGAACTTGAATATTAGCAGAAGTTACTTCCATTTTTACCTTGTTTTTTCGTTTATTCGTATCGGTTTGCTTGTGTTGTCAACATTTGCTATTGAGAGCTAGGGTAGCTAAAAGTTTTCATTAAAAATGTGCATAGATGCAAATAGACAATGTCACACTAATGGCAAACGATTACACGTTGATCAACTGTATTTATTAATACATTGAAGTGTTAAATGGTTTTTTATGTATGTTGCCTGTAACTCATTGTAATATTTTTTTACTATCATGACAGGATGAATCAGATAGCAAAGCGCTGAATGGATTAATTTATTGGTAAGGCAGTTGAATTACGGTTGATTGTTGGTAACTAGTCCACATATTTTTTGCCGTTAGAAAGTCATTTTGTTCTTTGTTGAAACTTGAATTATGCTTCAAAGCCTTTTAAAGTTTGCTATGAAACTTTAATAAAACCTAAGCTGGCTGAAGTTTTTTAAATAATAGTTTATCCGTACCTTTGAATTTATAGAAAAATGTCGAGTCAAAAGGCTCAACTGGGATATCAATCATGACGCATCGGCTCTGAAAGGTATTACAAATTTATGCCATTAGAAAAAAAAAATGATAGTTCATTTCATTACTGACACTTTTGATGGTTGACTGTGAAAGGATGTAGATGTAAGATTTAGGTCGTAAGAAAAATAAAAGATTAAAAATCTCTGCTTTAAAATGAACTGCCCTTCGCTACCGCGAGTCCTCGCGAGAGAAACTGTCGACCTTTGGCGATGTGAGCGGCTTGCTGGGAGTACAAATTATACTTAATAATGACTCCTTGTGTTGTCTGTACATGTGTTTTGCTCGTTTAAGTAGTTAATGATGAATCCTGTTATGTGGCTTTACTTCAGTAGTTTCATGGTTTTGGAATTTTGGGTGACTACAATCCTAATTGTGGGCTGCGGTTTTATATTTTCACGTTAACAATTATTAAGCATGTGTCAGTAAGTCGACGTAATATTTTGAACTGACGTGTATCAGTTGGAGATTGATGTTTTTAGCGAATTCGAACATTGGTTCATGAGAAAAAAATATAAATTAAGTGAACAAATGCATCCACTTTCCTTCTCATAACTCAATTAATTTATCATGCGTCTACCCGCTGCTCTACTTGAAACTGCTTTGATGTACACATGATCGTTTTTCATTATGTAAAAATACATGATGCAAAAAATGCATCGTGGGAGGTGCTCCTGCATTGAGCTTCCATATGGGAGCTGTGGAGCAGGTTTCGGATTAGAGGTAATTGTTGGAGCTAAATTTCGTAAAATATCTAGTACTTCGAGCATCAAATCGTGAATAATTGTTTTAAATTGTGTTACATATTACTACAATATTGCATATTACTACAATATTACCGCGCACGCACATAATATTAAGTGCAAGAGTAATGTGATTAGGTCTCTATGGTGTTGGTTTGAAAAATATTTAATATACCGATTTGGTATTTATTACTTTAATATTGTTGAAATTATGATTAACAAATATTTTCTTTGGGTTCATAAGAATAAATTTAGGATGAAGAAGGGTGATTTTGTGTCGTTTATAAAACTCTGCAATGAAGCAACTTCATTTAAGTCACAACTTGAACATTGGGGCCTATACTAACTATGACTTGTACGTTCATTTGTTGTATTTTTTAAGAAAATGTACAGTTAAAAACGTCCATTTTGGAGGTTGCTCTTAGTATCAGAATACGTAGATTAATTTTTCCGAGGAAATGATACACTCGTTTCTCTCGCAGCAATTCTAGGGTTGCCGTGCCATCAACAGCCAACACGGTGTTCAGTTTCTAATTGTCTTTGTCCTCGGCAGATTTAAAAAAAAACACGCTTCGTAATCAAGCTTCTGTTGGACGCGCGCTGTTGAACATTGGTAAAACCGGTTCAGCCTAATAAGTCTCGGTGCATTTAACGATAATAGCCCGTTAGTGAACACAAACGGCTACTCGTTTTTATTGCACGGTTGTAACCAATTTTGATTATTAAAAATTGTTGAATCCGGCGATAATAAATAGAGTCCGTTGTAAATGGCCTGAAGAAAGTCACTTTAAGAAATTTTTCTAATAGGATAATTTCACTCTACTCAAAACTAAATTTATAGCTACCAGTCAGTGGCTTCACTTAAAAGGAACATGTGATTAACTTTGATAAATTTAGCTATATTGTAATTTCTACAAATGGACGCAACCCGCCATGGCGAGGCAAATGATACTAACTTCTAAAGATGCCCTCTTATTTACGTTAACTGTAACATGAAACAATCTTATTTTCAGTATCCATGATACGGACTGCTTTAACTGACAGTCTCGCTAGTAGTTTAGGAATACGGAACCGGGAATTTTCTTCTAACTGAATCCTGAAGAGCGTGATTCAAAGACGAATGGAAGGACCAATCAATCAACCAACCAAGCAACACTGGGCTATTATTATATAACTAAGTGCATAAAATTCTCCACAAGTTTGATGTGTTCAATGAGATTTCCGTTGCAATAACATAAGAGAAATTCTGCAAAAAATGTACAAATTTATTTATACATTTAAAGAGACTACTGACATTTTATTATATAGTGGGATGATCATAAGTACCCGAGGAGTGCTGGAACCTTGAGGCTTTAATACACTACAGCTACAGTTCTCTTCGACTCTTTTATGAAAACTTGTACCGAATTTTATTGTTTTTGTAAGATATGAGATGAATTATGTTAATTAATGTAATATACATAATTCGTTCTCATATTTATTCTAATTTCTGCCGGTAGTTTTTAACTGAATTGGAAGTTCTTTATATATTATAGTTGAACTAGATAAATATTATTTTATGTTTAATTTTCCAGCTATATCAGTCGTGCGCATTGTATCGAAATGTGAATAACATTCTCATAACCACTAAGCCTTTCTTCGTAGTATATCCCGAGCAGTTATTTCAGAAGTTCCGTTTTCAATGTCGTCTCCCTCAACGTTTCAGTCTTTTTAGGTTCTACCCAACCCCCGCTCCTTTCTTTCATTCATAAAATCTTTACGATGAAACTTGGGAGCCAATGAGCCCTGGTGATACTAGAGTGAATTTATATATATAGCATGGCAGTTGTAGGAACTTCGAGCGCGCCAGAAAGGGGGCAGAACTCCCCTCTCAAAGTTTGCTTTGCTTGTGTCACGTGAGAAGCATCATGATGTGGGCAACCGTAGTTGTGGTTTAAAAATAGCTTGTCAAAATGGTATTGTAATATGATAAATTGCTATGCACAATTCATTAAAAGTGTCCTTACATATATTTACCGCAAAGTCCAGGCACATGTAAATGATAATTAAATTTAGAGTTTTTTTACTTCTCTTCAAATTATGACACTGCCGAATGAAATTTTATCAGTTTCCGTAGTAAAAAATATAAGCGCCACGAGCTTACGACATGTTTCTTAAAACTTTCTGCGGCTGAAAAGAGGTTTTAAATGTATGCAATGAATAATACGTTCTACTTATTGATCTTACTAGTTGCCATGAGCAACATGCATAGAGGACTCGCGCACGACCCAAGCATTGCAGGCGCTATAAACATCGGCTTCCACCCCTCCATACCTTAGCTCTTTATGTTCACAACTCATGAAAAAAGTCTGGGAAAAAATCAAATGCTACGCCAGAGTAACGGAAGACTGAATGAAAAAAAAATCTCCAAGAAAAAGCCGAACCTAAAAACGGAAAGTATCATCAGTCTTGAAGACATGAAAAAAAAGTGTCGGTCAATGTCAAGGGTGTAGTGTAGGGGTTTCATTTGTTTTTTGGTGAAAGTGAAGGTGGGCTGAGGCATTTTCTAATTGTTTGAAGAAAGAAGGCAGTTAGCTACGATAAAACCTGGTAATTAAAAGGGCTTTGCTTATAATCAATTCGAATGTTCTTTATAGTTTTATTTTTTCGTCTTTGAAATAAAATAACACTCATATACCCTAACATTTTACGATCAAATGTTTGCCATTTCAAAGGGATTTGGTTTATTTTTCAACATGACCTCGTCTAGGCTAAGCATCTCGGAAAAATTGGGTCTTTTCAAACTTTTTAAGCACGTGTTGCAGAAAAATCAAGACTCAGAAACATGCAATCCTCGAAAACAATACAGCGATTTGAATAGGCGCCCTCTCCTTTTGTTTTACGCACAGATCCTCTGACAGCGTGATTTACGCCCGCGTTCAACTCACGGGAGTAACTTTCCGCAGACGCTTCATTTTAGTGCTCTCTTATCATTATTTTTACGACACGGGATAGGCCATGAGTGGGATATTTTTGCTCCGTTTATATCATCCTGGAGCATAGGTAATGGGGCCTTTATGGGCCCGTTTTCTGTTTTACGACAGCTTTCAGCTCAAGTTTTTAGAACCTGCCGACGCTTTGTGCAGTTTATCCAAATGATTTGGACTGTGCGTTCCATCATTCTGCATGCACTATTACATTCACAAAATGTCATTTTTGTTTTATATTTTGAAGTAAAATGCAAATTGCTAATATTTTTTGGATATGATTGATCGAACATGTCAAAATCTGTTTCTCTCCAGAGAAATGCAGCCGTTACAAATACTCGACTCTACTTGCATTTGATACGCTAACGATTTTTATGTGGCTGCAATTATTTCGCTAGATTTATTAGGGCCGCTTATTGAATAGTTCTGATTTTCTTCCTTGCCTTAACATTATTTTATCCAGCTTCTATTACAAATAACACGTGGACACTTACAGTTATGAAAGTTAGTTGAGGATGAAGGCAATATTTCGAGGCATAAATAAAAGTGGAACCTTTACTTTATTCATTTCAAATAAACACGAGAATTCAATTATTTCTCGAGTCATTTCTGTTTCTTTTTCCTTCCTTAGGTAGTTATGAAATGTGAGTAACCGTAAGCTTTAGTATTTTTATATCTAAAGTACCAGCTGTGAGAGTCTCTGCGAAATAAGAAGCCTAGCTCCATACAATAAGAAACATTATTATTAAAAGGTGTTGGATCACAATGTTTTTCATTCAAGTGTTTTAGAAGTTCTTATGCGAGGAAGCCGTTGACCTCGCGAGAACGATCAATGCGACGCACGCGCCTCAGATGCGTTAATTTCCGTCTTGAGTTCGGCTTCAGCAAGCACTTATTATGCTAGATCAATTTCTTCTTGATTTCTGGACGGATTTTATCATACCATTAGTCATGCATATCTACAAGTTAGTCGCTAGGCAACAAAGGGCGTAAATTCCACTATGCCTATCTCGTGATGACGGTCTCCTCTTTCATTCGTTTACGTAACGTGAAGCAGAGCTCTTCATTTGTTACGGACATTTAAGAACGGAGGTGATTTTGCCAAAGGCTGTTTTTCACATCATTCTTAGGTGCATAGCGCTTGAAGTGAACGTTTGTTCAGTGGCACTGCCTGATCGGTGCGTCAGAGGCCTTATCTAAATTTTATGACATGGCGAAGAACTAATCGCAAGAAGCGATCGGTGTGGGCAGGAATGACATAGTAGACCAGGCCTTCTCTGTCGTCAGTGTGTTGACGACCAGCAAAGAATGGCGGTTTCAATTGTTATGACATAAATTATTCAGGTTGTGGAACGAATTTTGAGAAACTTACAGAAGAAACAGTCAAACGCCGTAAAAATGTCATCACGATGATCGATAATTACTGGCATCGTTTCTTCTATAAAAAACTAATAGATTTGAATTGAATAGAACAGAGTTTAGGACCCTCCATTTGGGGAAATATAAGTATTTTCATTGTACAAGCGACATCTTCCATGCCTAAACTAGCCCAGAAATTTCGGAAGAAAACGCAAAAAATTCCTCCTAATCTAATGTTGAAGGCTAGGCAGGGCGCCAGACAGTCAAGGAAGAATTAGAGAGAGGAGAGAGTGAGAGGAGAGGGTTGGTTGGGTTGAGCCGTAGCTGCAATATCTTCAGCGAGTAATTCAGCTTTAGACAAGCGAAAGTGCGATTGTAATGTATTCACCATAATTCCATAGTTATGAGTAATGGAAGATTTCAAGGCGTAAAATTTACTGGCTATATTTGCCCCGTAATGGTGGTATTTTTTAATTAAGTAGATTTATTTCATGTCACACTTAGATGTAAGGTAAAGAATGAGGAAATAAATATATCTTCCCAAAAGGAAATGTGCTGTAAGTATATGTGTTGCTCGTGTTCATACCGAAGAGAGTAATTAGGACCAGTGCAAAGCTTGGCCAGCTGTTTTCTTAGTATTATCATTTAGATGATGGCTCAGCTAAGGCAAAATGGCTCTTATCATTATTACTATTATGGTGGTGGTGCGGCGAGTAAGCAAGCCTGATGGGCCGGTTGTTGGGAACGGATAGACAGTCTATGTGAGACTATGTACCGTCGCTTCGCAGCCCCTTGCGATGGTAGGAGCTCAGATCCCACGCCGCACACATGCCGATCGCACCATCGGCCAAGTACTTACCAAATGCCGCCATACGCTCAACTTTTAATAAACCGGAGAAAAGTTTACTGCCCTATTTTTGTATGTATTTTGATCAGGCGAGTAATAGTACTTCTTATAGTATCATTAAGCTAATTGAAGGAATTATTAACGATTAACGGCACTCAATAAATTGTTTGTTCTTTGTGTTCAGGTTGGCTTCCTCCTTTCATGCGCCACTGACATGCTTCGTACAAAAATATGTGATGAAAAACATGCGTTTTCAAAGGAGGACTCTCAACTAGTGAGCCATAAAAAGAAGAACTTGAAAGCGAGGGATAGCGCTGCTTGACGAATTTTACGTTAACATATTCACAGTCCTGCAATATTTTTCGCCAGTGAACGTATGAAAGGCCAGATGGGAGAGGGAGAGGAGGGATGGTCGCGAGAGAGAGCCCATGATATATAGCCGATATGGAGGAAAAACTCCCCGTAGGGTTTTGTGCTGTTGATGAAATAAAGTCTAACTTTAAGCAGGACTGTATATCATTTTCATGGGCAGTGGTAATAATTTAATTTCACTCTATATATATTACGGCTCATGATGAGTGAAAAAATATTGATGGAAATATTTTCCATTACTTCGTAATATTGATTTGACACAGGAAAATATAGATTGAGAGCAGTTTTAGCACCATGTGAACTCTTCTTATTTCCTCTGATAAGATTACAATTTATTTAGCACAGAGCACTACTCTTTTCAGCTTGGACCGTAAGAGTTATTTTTACGTTTTACGTTGCAACGCACAGCAATCTCCATTCTTGAGAAAAGCACCCAAGCGAGCTCAGCGCTGAATAAATTACATGAATAACACTTTATTCCACAGGTTTAAGGAGCTCTGAGGAGCTCGGTTGATGTAGGTGTCCAGTCCAAGTTGAGAGAACGAGTGGAAAGAAATAGCAGCTCCTGTTTTCTTTTCCTCCAGTTTCCTTTAATTTAGAGCGGAATGGAGCGCCTGCTAATTAATCCTCTTGCCGGGCACGTTTTGGCGCGAATGGGGAGGGGGGGAGATCGAGCGAGCGGTGGGAGAGGAGAAGCTGTGTAATGGATGGAGGCAGCCATGACGGTCTGTAAGTTGGAGCTAAAATATGAGAGGAACGGAGGACGAGAACGGATTATAAAATGATGAGGAAACAAGCGCTTCAGTGACGCATTGTATGACAGCTGACGGGACGGGGAAGCAATGAAATGACTTTAAGCAAAAATACCGTAGTGATTTTTGTGACAGCCGAAAGTTTGGCGAAATATTTTTAGGATTGAAACTTTATTTCTTGAGCACACCTTAAAGAAGATTCTTTGGACTCGCTAGGTTTTAACAAATAATTTTTGCACTCGACTCCTTCTCTCAATTTTGACTCGATTATTATAATTTATCTGCATCATCTTTCCCAAGTTTTAAATCTGCTAAGCGATGATGTACGTAGTTGATGAGTTTTTAATGACAGGTATATGAAATTATTATGCCCTTCTGAAGACAGGAAAGAACGTCTCGGGTTTCATCGTTGACTTCTTGGCATATCTTCATTATTCTGTTTTAAGCTGTTCCACTTCTGAAGCACGGTGAGATTAAAGGCTTTTGTGTTAATTGCCTACTTACACGTTTCAAATAGGCAAAGTATACCTCGCCTTTAGTACCCCAGCAACAATGCGATCTATAATATGATGCAAAATTATGATAAGATTGTGGCTTATGAATTATTGTTCGAGTGCTTACTTGATATCTATTGTATTTGACAGTTCAACTACAACGTGGTACGTCGCTCTTTAACATATAAAGAACAACTTTAAGCGTGCAGAAACAAAACAACCAATACAGTTAGAATGCAAGTCTATGTATTAGTTATGTATAGTGCATGTGTAAGATAATTTGCAGTTATGAACATAAGTGCTTTCACTCTTTTCTTTTTGTGCACTTCGTCTCTTCGTTCGTAGAAAAGGATAATTTAATGTCGTGTTGGACGAGCATTCGAGCAGGACGTACGAGTTCTCGGCCCAATAATACAGTACCGAATGAGTACGATTTGATATGAAATTGTCGGAAGAGTAATAAAATGCATTAAATTTGCGTGTAGGCTTTTATTGAAATTACATGTGCTGGGTATTTTTTCATGCAATGCCCATGTCATTAATTGTTACTTTACGAAACTATAAGCTGAACTGAGTACTGTGATTATGTGCAGCACCTGTTTTCACGCATTATCATTCTTTCAGTTTTGGTGCGAGGAACTTGCTACCCAAAATACTTAGCACTCTCAAGTAAACAAATGTTGACATATAGTGAATGAATTTTTTACTTCTGATTCTGAGAGTGAACTATGGAACATTTATTTTGGAAGTATAATTTTGTAGTTATTTTAAAGTCATAGGTAGTATTTTTCAATACGTGTTATTTAGATAAACAGATCTACCTTATTATGTACCAACTCTACATTATAGAAAAATCTGTTATTTCGTTTTAAATCAACTTAACACTCGATTCTAATATTTAGATAGGTTATTCATGGTTGTTTCTCTAAGATACTTTGTCAGACTATATTTACTGCTTGAAACTACATTCAGTCCATAACTTAACACTATTGTCTTATATGGAAAAAAAGGTTTGGAATACTGATTAATTTCTCACAGTTGCATCAAATGGTTACGTGAATTAAATTCATCATATTACATTGGTTAACTTTCAACAGCCAATGTAGTTTTCATACCGAACCATATACAACTAATATATTCATAGCCCTGCTTCGGAATTTAAGATTTGTCATCAACCATAGGATGAGGCTTCTCGTTAATAAATATCAATGATATATTTAAGCTGTCGTACTTTTTCGACTCTTAAAAAGTATGTAATTGCTTTACGACTCAGAAAAATGGATATTCAGTAAACAATTTTGGTAAAAAATGGCTGTCTGAAAACATGCACTGGAAATTAGTTTCTACAATATTTAAATTTGTCTGTCGTGTTAACTGATCTTTACCATGATTGCGCCATAGGCACCATATGGTCGTCAATAATATTTCTGAGTCTGTTAGATAAGTAATTAATCGAGATATGAGTTTAGAGAATCAATTTTCGAAAATATGAGCAAGTCCAAAGCGCAATACAGAAGTACTTCTTTTAGATAAAATTTTCATCGTTGTCAGTCTTGCAGATTAAAAACCAATTAATGCATCTGCATCTAATTTATTTTGTATCATATGCACACCATAGAACTTAGAATTTTCATTTTATAGAGGCTAGTACGAATTCTCTCTAAATCTAGTTCAAGTTCATATTTAGGACATAAATTTCGGATGGTAAGAAGTTCAAGAGCAAGTGAACACTAATTTCGTCGTTTGCAAGAACGGACATAACACGTCTGTATTGACCCTTTTATTCAAGTTAACCTCTATCGATTGCCCGAGAAACATTTGTTGTTTGAGAACTTTTATTTTTATTTACTAAACTTATCCATGTTTAACGCAGCATGTTTAGTGTAGTGAAAGTCTAATAATTGAAAAGAAATTAATTCATTATCTCAAGCATTATATTTTTCATTCTAAGTGAAATCAGTGATGAAATTTAGTAGCTATCGCTATCGAACGTTTCATGTCACAATTCGTAAGTATAACCCTAACATACCAGAAAATTGTAAGTTAGAATTTCTACTTATATTTTTTGTAATTTTCTCTGAACTGCTAGCTCGAAGTAACCAGAACTGTTCTACCCATTTAATAATCTAATGCTGCGTGTGTTTAAAATTGAGCCTTGTCGCACTGTAATGAAATACTTAGCTGCTAGTCTCCAGAGATAAATTGTACCATGGACATACCTGGGCACTTGCCAGTGTGACATGCTGAGTGCTGTGCAGTAGCAATCGGTGCCCCATGAGGATACGTGTGTTGTCCCCTGCTATCAATGCTGAACTTTTATTTGTACAATAAACAGAGACAAAACCATATTCCGTTATCATCGTCGCGCAAACTGAACAAAAAACCACACGCCGTGCAATTGGATGGCTGACATCCGCGTCAAAAACTATATTTGTTGGAATTGTAACCTGGAATCGCTGATTTATACATCAGTTATGTAGATACTAACTAATTAGAAGTTTATTGGCATCGCAGTCTTTGAAATGAGTGGGAGTGATCATGCGTGGGTCTAGTTTTTATTTTGATGAAACATGCATTTTTCATAAAATGCGAAAAAAACTGGCAAGATGGCAAGAGTCAAATTGGATGTCTTGTGCAGGTGTTGATGATTTGTTGTGTCTAAGGGCTGCCTCATTACTTCCTGGTGGGAGTAGTCGAACTGTATCTGATACTTGTTTACTTTTCACTGGAATAAACTTTTCTGTGTAATGTGGGGAAAGTGAAAACGAACGAAAAATCATGTATGTACTATTTTCGAACATAACTTGGAATATCAGTGAATGCAAATGATTCTTAAGGTGACATAATAAAATGGATCAAACTGTCATTAATATCATTAATGCACAAACATATAAAGTGAAGAGAAGCTGATATCGGGAAATTATTGAAAAACATCCAACGAAAGAAAAAAAGCAAATAAAGAAAAATAGTTTATTCTGAAATCAGTAGCATACATTTTGATTTTTCAGTTAGTGTAATCACAGCCTTAAAATTAGAATATGAAAGTTTGGATTATATACTAAAATTATATACATTAATTGAACTAAAATTAGATACATGTCCATGCATTATTCGAAAAATTAAAAAGGGGGAAACAGAGAGGGGAAAAAATCATTGACATATTTTTTTTCACAATTTCATGCTTTTACTAGTGGTAGGTAACAACACTACCTGCGGAGACACAGTGTAGACTATAGACAAAAATGTATATTTTCTTATTTTTACCTTGTATTTTACTATGCAATTACTGTTTAAATCTGTTGAGTAGTGGTTTTTTGAATTATAGTACTTGTTTAAATTAGATAAATTTGCTAAAAAAATTGATGCTGCATTTTCAAAACCACAAACTTGTGTGGTAAAACTGACATATTAAGTTCAAATTTTACAATCAAAGAATTAGTTCCTTGTTTTCATAAGCGAGGGTAAATTTGTACATTTTTAGTTTTACTTAAAATAAAGTGAAGCTTACCTCGTTACGAAGAAAATGGATAATTTTGTAGCTAATGGGTAAGATCGATTGTTGAAGCTTCGGGTATCTGTGAAAGCATACAATTTTCTCCGTAAATATGTGTGGTGCTAGAAGCATTTCCATCTAGATAGCTCATCTCTATAAACGTAATGGTAATTGTCTTTCAGATTCATTTGACTGTTACTACAACTCTACACAGCATCAAAAAAATTTGTTATCATCGCCCCACGGCTCGCATGTCATTATTTCGTATGCCACACAGAGTGACAATTTGTAGAGAACAATGTGTTAAGGTTTGTAGGTCAATTTGTGCCTAATAATGGAGCAATAACACCGATCATTTTTAGCCCTACGCTGAATGTGTAACTTGGATTACTAATTAGTATTCAAGATGTTTTTGTATGAACTCAATGGGGAAAAATAGAAAATTATGTGTAGTGTACGGTGATCTCCGTCGTAGCAGAGATTATTTTCTCAAAATGATTTATATTTCACAGGTTTTTCGAACAAATTGGGATTTTATAATCTACGCTTCTTGGCTTAGTATAGCTCTAAATCACACTTTCGTGCTTCAGACTTATTATTCCTACTAAAAATACTATCAATGAGCACTGGAAGAAATTCAACTACGATAAAGATGTTTTGAGCGTATGAAGTGATCTTCTCGCTCAGTTTTTGAGCAGGCAGGTGCGTTAAGATGAACGAATGGCGATGTGCTGCAGTGCAGCTCTCTCGCCGGATCGATCTAACGAACACAAAATACAAGGGATTCCAGCGTGGCCACTATGGCAACCGACTCGACACTCGCAAGCTGCGCAAAAATACGAAAGAATTCCTCTAACAATGTATGTCCTTAAAGATAATGCGATCGAGAATGACTGAAGCAGAGCCAAATAATTTAAACTCCTCTGTTGCCTGTGCGTTCAAGTTCATCGTGGCAATGAAAAATATTTGAAGTAATAAAAAAGAGGGATAAGTTCGGCACAACTGCTGAAGTATTCAGCCAAAGAAAGAGGGAGGGAGGAAAAGAGTGGCAATTTCTGTGTCAGTGAAGTGTACGGTTTTTACTTATGTGTAACATTTTGTGTACGCCTAACATTGGGAATTCTACTGAAATATAAATATTTAGTTCACTGAAATACTTTGGAATAGCAAAATAGTGTTCTACTAAATATTGGAATGCTTTTTCTTGTATTTGTATAGATTTTAATGTGATTTGTGAAATTATGTCATCCACCCACTGATTTTGAGTACTGTTCGATGTAAGAGCAAAATTCGTCATAATTTCCGATGAGCATAAGGTGAAGCGTCACTCTATTTTTGCAAACATGTATTTAAAATAGTTTCGGTTGCAGATAACGATTAATAATAATGAAGAAACAGACTGAAGCTAACCTCGATGTGTCGTTTATTCTGTATCAATATTGATGCTATAAATAGAAGTTCAATGCATGCTTCGTTTGATTTGATTTTCGGTATCACGTGTCTGCATTGAATCAATTGTGAATTATAATTAACTCTAAAATATTCTTGTCATTGTATCTGTACCTTATGACTTTTACGAAGTGTTGGTCAATCAATTGGCTCTATGAACTACTATCGTATCTGTAACGTATTGCTCGGCCTCCTGGTAGGTGTTAATTATTTATATGTACAATTAATTATTTTATGTCACTTGCGTTGTATTATTGTCACGTTGTTGTGATGAATTATTCTGTAGCACATGTACTGTGCAGTCCTACTTGGGTGTAATACATTATTTTCCAATACATACTCGTACGTCATTCCAGTACATGTGAAATAGTGTTTCCTTGCACTTGAGATGCTTAGTGTGCTCGTACAACATATTGAGTTGTGTGTAGTTCACGCCATGAATTTTCTTACTGCACATGAAGTGTTGAAACTTTGGAAAGCCATTGAGAAGCGTCTGCATTTAGTACATAGATTACATTTAACAATTTAAAATAAGGTTTCACGATGCTTAAACATTGATTAAATGTTGAACATATTCCGAAGTGGTCAATACGATTGTTATTTGTTGCTTTCAAGTGATTTTCTATCGTATGATTTCGTTCTTTTCAATTAATGGGTTCGAAACGAATTTTCACTATCAATGAGTGTACTCCAAAGCCGATGTCGAGGTAAGATATTTCATTTAGCGCGGTAGATGTTGAAGTTGTGCACACGAAACATGCCAATTGAACTTCAACCGAGTGAACTTGTTTTTTGTTTTGTTTTACGGTGGTAAATCATTACATAAATTCATTTAAACATCACTCTTTTTTAGGAAGATGCTGGATAACTATTGGAGTAAGAATAGGTTCATTTTTTCAATTGGGAACACATCCCTTGTTGTGTTGCGATATTCACCTTCAGAGTGGTCGTTTTTAGTTGAAAGATATGTGATTTGAATCTCAAAACATTACATTTTTGTTTTATGTCTCTTTTTTCACTGTGATATTATTATTAGTGAGTGACAATTGAAAGAAGCAAAGGGGGCACAAAGATAGAAGTCTCGAAGGCCGTTCTGTAGCTGAGGTAATCTAACAATGTTCCTCTGGGGGTGGTATTATTAACTCGTTTTGGCTCAAATGTACACAGTACTTCCTATTGTAATGATTGTCTAATTCTCACCAATGCTGAAAATATGAATGAAGAAAGATTGGCGCTGATTGTTTAATACATAAAACCACTCAGTTCATAAGAAGCGGTGCGCAACATGGTAAAATTTCTATTCGCTTTCCTCTTGCGTGAGAAGTACTCGTAAGTCAAACGACTCAGTTAAAAAATGCTCGTTTGACAACGGGATTAAACGGCTGCCACTGTACTGCGCCTAGCAGCTGTAGAGGGTTCGTGAAGTCGAAGGCAACAGCAATCTTCAGCAAGTTACAACCTCCATCGCTTATCATACGGCGTATCACTTCTACCGCTGTGGGTGTTCATCAGGTTCTCTCAATTGCAGCCCTCTCTCACACAGAGCTCATAAATTTTCGGTAGTAACTGCATTGCGACCTCACATGCGTTGTGCCTTTCATCTTTATTCTTTGCTGCCGAGCTGCTGAGATAGTTCCATCTGACCTGCCTGCCTCTAGCTGCAAAAATTGCTCACTCGCATCTGTTACTCAGACTTGGGGATTGACCTAAAACCTGTTCGACTAGCGACTTTAAAACTCTCTCTTGATTCATCGACAACACAACGAATAAATGTTAATCAAACAGTTTCGAAACGCTTGGTAGTACGTCATTGAAGATACATTGTTTGAATTTTGAGCTATTAATTAATAAACTAATTAATAGCTTGGTAAAGAAAATAAGCATGCAACTATAATGAACAGAACACGCTAACTAGTAGTGTTTTCGTGCAGCATTATCATTGCAGTGCGGAAGAGCTTCTCTCAAGTTATGAATTTTTCTTTGTACAAATGTCAGTAGCTGTTCGGTATGATCGTTCCGGGCTCTAACCATCTAAGTTGACTGCCCTCCTAAAAGCAGCAGCAACAGCAGCGTGTTAACACGGCGCAGCGACGGCAACAAAGGCAATAAAGCTGCAATATTGAGCGTTCAACTACTCGAACAATTGCGCTATTGCTCTTTAGATAAACGAAGCCTGGTGTAACATTCAATTTTGCGTTGTTTCTCATTTTATTTTTCTTGTAAGGAGATCATAGAAAATACTTGATATTTTGGCGTTCGCTGATGACGACGAAGAGAAAAACATTTGTTTTCAAGGGCGGCCGAGCGTATGGTTGTTTTCTTTGAGAAATTTTACGTTCTCCTATTTTGAACTTTCGGTTGGCGTGCCTTTCCAATGTAATGCAAAGTTATTACAAAGAAGACAAGCATTTTCTTCTAACATTTTATCTTATATCGAAGTTAAGCTCGTTAATACTTTTTTTGTAATGATTGTAAATTACAGTTAAAGTAGAAATAACCAAAACTATGCCGTCACTAATTTGCACTGTATAAAACAGATAACATAAAATAGGCCTTTGGTATATTATCGTTTTATTAGTTTTAGCTGGCATACCGTCAGCAAATAATTGAGGATGGACTTGAACGTATCGTAATACTATGATTTACAGGTATGGAAGTTGTAATTGAATGCAAATAAATTTCAAATTTCAGTCTTAGCTTTGTTGTGGTATGCCCACGACGACCACTTATACAATGCTCTCTAAAACTCGAGTGCGGATGAGTTCCGAATTTTAGAGCTGTTCAGAGCATTCGCCCAACATACAGTCGCTCTGCAACCCCGACGTACAATGATCTTGGAGTGGAACCCTCGTACTGCGATTGGCAATGGATGCAATAAAGGACGAAGAGGGTCGCGTACTCGTTCTAATTCGACTTTGAAAAAAAATTAATAGTGTGGATAAATAATTAGTTAATTTACGTAGGGTTTAATCTAGGATATTAACATGTAATAATATACACAGACAAATAGAGAATTAACTTGGCTTCAAAGATGAAAAATTTACTTTGAATATACCAGACTCATTATCATTGCCGAACGCAAAAAAACTGCTGTTGGTAATCTCCTGACTAGCATATCATATGGGTAAATTTTTGGCTTCGTTCAGTGGAGCGAATTATCACAACTACACGAACTCGTGAAGTAGTTGTGAAAGTTTAAAGTATTTGGTTTGCCGAGCCCTTTCTTAGTCCTAATGTTTTGATATTCTAGTGTGTATCCATTGCATTGCAAGTTTATTACCTATTCCTCAATAGTTGTGTCGTGAGAGGCGTTTGCACTAATCAATTAACGATTAACTTTATAGAGAAAAATTCGTGATTAACTGTGAATATACCCAGTAAATAATATACTTTTATATTTTTCATTGCTTATTTGTCTTTTGATAACTTGGTACTAATCTTTATTTGATTTCTGACTCCGAACGCTAGAGATTTACGTTAGCGGAGTCCTTGCGTGAGAAAAATGATGCCAGTTTTGACCGTGATAGGTTTCATTATACAATATGAATGAACTAAGATTGCTAGAAAGATGTATCAATTCCCGTATACGTTCAAATGACAGATCATTTGAAAGATCACTTTTCTTTAGATTTTTCAGATTGTCCGGACAGATACGTTAAACACTTTATTGATCAGTAACAATGCTTGCTGGAGAGAAAACATGCTTTGTTCCTTTTCTTGCGTAAACATGAGAATTATCTGAAGTAGGGGGAATTTTTCTATTTCATCTCCGACTTCAAAGGAATTATGCCTTTTATTGTTGAAATTTATGCTATTAAATTGGTCTTTTTTGGGAACTTAATTGAAAATGACCATTGTTTTTGCATTTTTATTCATTTCATATGGCTTTTTAGTAATTATTCAGTTGGAGAACGGTTATGAAAATAATTTAATTTTTCCTTGATGTCATCAGAAGAAATGCCAAATAAATACGGAAAACCTTGCATTTATAACTCGCATATTGTAGTGCAACAGACACTTGAACCACACTCCATGCACGGCTTCGAAGACTGCTTCGGCGAGCTTAGAAACTACAAAATATGTAGGGTAGAAATAATTTGTGTTGGTTCAACGCATCGCACCTTATTTTACCTAACCAGAAACACGGAACGAGCTTTTAAGAAGACTCGTATTCGTTACACATGATTTAAAAAACCGTTTAGCTCTAGCTGAAAACATAAATGAACACTCAGTTAATATGTATGTTACTTAATGTGTCTTAGAAGAAACGAGAGGTAAAACTGTTTGGCTTTATCCTCCCACCTTACTGCAGACCTGGACGTAACTCCCCTTCTCCCTCTTTCGATGCCTACCATCGCCGCTAATCTCGTCCCACAGGGGCTCCGTAATGATTTCCGCGTAGCTGGATTGGGAGTGGAGGGACAGAACGGTTAGAGAAAAATGCTTGCAGGGAAACGAAAATTGAAAGGAACAGAGATGGAGAGAGTGCGCGGAAAATTCTTAAAAATGAAAGCACTTGCGTCCATCAGCCAAGCGCTTGACATGCAACCTGCCTTTGATAGAAGACATTATTAATGAATACGATTTCTGAGGAGTCCGAATACATATTGATGCAATGTTTTGTCGAAAAATAACGCCGTGACATGAGTATGTAAATAGGTAAAAATGTGCTTGAGACTGATGATAACAATGACACGCTAATTTGGTGTAGCAATTGAGTGTGAGTAAACTCGCTCAAGATTCATTCGAAAAGTTATTAATAACTTGAGTGGCGAATTTAAATTTTGAACGGAATTTTACATCGTACGATTACAATTAGAAATATGTGAAAATGCACAATGGATTTAGTTGTTTAATTTTTTTTTAATCACAATGACATCGCCTCCTTACTAGATGACAAAATAAGAATTGGTGATATTTTGTTTAATCCTATTTTAGTTTTTCTTTTCTTCTCTAAATAATACTTGAAAACACTCGTGTGTCTACTTAACAACGCCTTGTTTAACAACCATGTCCTGTCTAACACAGCTTGTCCTTCCTTGAGCAACCTACCTCATAATCAAGATAAGCAAGACTAAAAACACAATACACAGATTGCCGTTCTTTTGACAGCTCTGGATTTTGCTACGATGATTATAGACAATTAGAATCGACCACGAGACGAGACAGACTCGGAGCTTCCGAAAAAGATTTGTGTTCCAAATAGCCGTTTGTGCTGGTCACGACTGGTCATTATCCTCTTATCCCTGCTATCATAGTTGAGCTCAGGTTCCATTTGAGAAAAAGTCCGTCGCCCAATTAAATGATTAGGGAATTTTTGTCATCCGTAAATGACAGATTGGCAGCAATTCTATTATTTTTTTCTATTGTATTTTCGAGGTATTACTTCTCAGCGTCTTGTAGTCTGTGTATTCGGTAACACATTACACAGGTAAACTTGGTGACTTTCATTCGAAATGTGGGAAAATCATCTATTATTTTTGGACATTAGCATCTCTCTACTTCAAGCTGAAGTATCTGAACATGTTCAAATGTAAGAAGATTTGTCCTGTCGCCATGGTTAACGATTGTTCGTTTTCGTACATCAGAAATTAACTCGAGCACATCCAGTTACACAGCTTTGTCTTTCGTACACACAGTAGGTCGTTTATGTCGCGCAACTGCCCGCATGACATGTCCTGTACAATAATGCTTCTCTTTACGTGTTAATAAGCCAGCGTTGAAATTATTTCTAGCGTGCTCGGTCAGTCAAAAAAATTAAACCCATTGAACAAAGCCCCGGCACTCCAAGCAGCTGTATTTACGTTGAGCAAATTGAGCTATAGTGGTGGCAATGCGTTCCGCTGCCACGTCAAGTGAAGAGCCTTGCGTTCATTGAAGTCGAACGCCCGGCGCAGAAAGCAACTGACGGGAAAAGTAACGGTCTAAAATCGCTTTAAAACGAAAGGAAATGCCGGCGGACACAGTTGCCAAGTGACCGATTAATCGTGACTCGGCAAAAACGGTGCCGCGAGTTTACTAGCTTGCGTAGTAAAGTGTGTTGAAAGTGCTCATTATAATGACAGGCGTCTGCGCTCAGACTAACTAGAAACTCGACCGGTGGAATCAAATGTGGGAACGAACAAGGCTCGTAATGCCACTTTAATTCAAACGATCCTATGATGATCGCAGAAGCACTAAGACAATGTACAATTTTTTAAAATTAAATTGCGTGTCTAAAATTGCGACACGCAATCAAATGCGTGTCTTAAATTGCGAAATATTTATATTTTTGTGAGGGATTACTGCGTTTTAATTTTCTTATTACTTTTTACTCGATTGCCCCGAGGGTCTTCGCATTATCATGTAAAAATAATTACGTATTGTAGTAGAATCCCTATTTTTGAAGGTTCGTAAAGGGGTAACTGCGAATACGCTTGTATGTAGGGTGATAATAGCGCCGTGATTCTAAATAATTTTACTATATTCATTTAGAGTTTCAGGCTTCTCGTTGAGTATTTACTTTCATGACTGGAGATGATGCAAACGTTTCTTAAGGTATTGTACGCTATTTGAACTAGAACGAAGGAAATTTCCTGTCACATTCGAACGGCAAGCTGCGAAAATGTTACGACCGATGACTTTTTGATCGTCTGAACGTGGAAAGCTGGCAAGTGTTCACAGCAACAGCAGCTGCTACAACTGCACAAGTGCTCCGTCGGTTTGACTTCTAGCTTCACGCTAGTGTTTCGTTGCAGCTCTACAACAAAACTGTATTATTTCTCCAAGTTCTCCATGGTTACTGCAGCTGTTCTGTTGTATACAGCTTTGAATTTGTAATCAGCATAATTTTCTTGACCCTACAGAAGCATTATATTAGATTTAAAAAGTTTCAATCATCGGTTTTCCATTTGAAGTTCCTTATACAAGGTGACAGAAAAATGAAACTTCGGGAAATTTCTAAAAACCCAAAACAAAATAGAAAAAATCTTATGAAAAAATTTTATTGGCAGGAATTGAACTACTATAACTTGCCTATTAAGAGACAGGAATTCAAATTATCAGTGTTTGATGATTATATCCAGTAGATGGCGTTCTCCTCTATGTATGTATTCTCCCAATGTGCTCTGGAGGTTCCTCCTTGATTGCTGCGACATTTCTGCTCAGATAACACGAATTTCGTCTTGAATTCTTGATTTAAATTCGTTGAATTCTTTGTTTTAATTCATTCAGTGTGTTTGGCTAAGAATAGAATAGATCATGTATGCGTTTAGCATAATTTATTTAAATTAATGTATTATTTGCTTTGGTAATTTCTTTATTTAAAATGTGAAGTTAACTCTTCTCCAATGAAATTCTTGGCTTGCATTTAGCAAACTAAATATATTATTGTGAAATTACAGGCTTTAAAATCAAAGAACGTGCGCGGTCTTTCAGTGTCATAATACTGTTATCAAAGTGTTCTTTAAGTTGATTGTTAGGATAGCTTCACTCTTGTCCAACATGATTTCCATCTTGATATTGGTTCACAGCTTTTTCTATTGTTTGCTGCAGATGTTACTCTAGAAAAAGGCCTTTGTAATATTGATGATAAATTAACCTTACCAAATTATGCATTCAAGTGCATGTTTAGGACCCTAATGGAATAAGAACGTATGGGAACATTTATTCAATTTGTCTTGATTCCATTTTGTAAAAATTGTACTGCTGTATCCAAAACCAAAAATTAAATTCTATCTTCAGTCGCTGAATCTATTTCAGAATATTTGTTGTGAATAAACAAGCTTTCGATTTTTTTTAAATGCTTTAA
This sequence comes from Orchestia grillus, assembly GCA_014899125.1. Lineage (NCBI taxonomy): Eukaryota > Metazoa > Arthropoda > Malacostraca > Amphipoda > Talitridae > Orchestia > Orchestia grillus. The sequence continues at coordinate 117,790 of VOMN01044658.1, forward strand.
AGTGTCATCGCTTGTTTCTCCGAGTTTTATTTAATGCCATATGAGAGTATTCAACTCCTCTGTGCAGTTTCATTCGTGAATCATTTTTAGCTACCAAACAACAAGTGAGCTCTGCGCATTAAGTATAATGATTCCTGCGCAATGGTCGGCCATCATTCTTCCGTTACCACGGCTAACACCAGAGCCGAGGTCTCAATTCCTTGCCCATTATCCAATTTTGCCTGATTACCACTTTTACGAGTCGGCATTCCTTTGCAACGCTTTTTCTCTAACTGCATGAATAAAGGTGAGTGGAAAGTCTCGATCGATGTGCTAGAATAAGTACATCCTGTCAACTCTTTACATAACGTTCGTCAGAAAAATAGTAATGCAAAAATAAAACTTCTAAATCTAAAAAAATGAGAACTTCAGAACTTTTCAAAAAATTGTACTGCAAAAATATGAACAATTAAATAGAATGATGCCAAATATCGTTTGTACATATACGTTTGGACGCATGCAACTGACGGATTAAATGGTCTAACAAACGTCATTCAGGATAAGAATATTCTTTGATCAGATTTCTCACTTCTTAAACAGCAATGAAACAATGCAAACCTAGCGCCGTTACGAGGTTTCGAAAAAAATATTGTTCCATTGTTTCCCCGGCTGTTCCATATTTATCGTGAATATCTAATACCTTCTCTGAACATTGAAAATTCCATCGACTCCTTAAGGTCCGCTGCTGTAATATTCCTTTGCAATAGTCACAAGTATCATTCATGGTTCAACGCCCATTGACCTGTTATTTTGCAGAGTCGATTGAATTTTACGAGATGGCTTTAAGGAACTCATGCATTTTGCTCATTGTACTCTAATAGTAGTATGCTGTTATTTCACATTCACTGCCTCCCGGGCCCTGTATATAATCGAGTCATCATGCCATTATAAACTGATTCCTCATAGGCATTGTTCATCAAAATATATCCGCGCTGTTTGCTGCGATTCCATTTAAATACGAGTGTTTGTGCCGCGGCCTCAAGAATTGGCTATAAACGGCGCCCCGACCCGCTCGGATGCGACCGCCATCAAAACATCGCGCAAGTTGAAGTATCGTAAGTTCAGCTTTTTTTAGTGCAGTTGCTGCTGCTGCGCCTGCCGCCGCCGCCGCTACCGCCTGTGTGTGCGTCTGTTAAAGCTGACCTCACAGCTGCTGCTGCCGCCGCTGCTCTGCGATCCGCTCTACTGCTGCTGTTTTTATTGCCATTGTTGTCGCTGCCCTTGTTCGCTGTGCAGTTGCAATTGACGTTTTCATTCTTAATGTAGTTGATGTAGCTGTTTTCCTTAGCACTAATGTTGCTGTTGCTACTGCAACTGTTGTGGTTTGCTTATGATGCCCTATAGTTTACTGTTGTGTGAATGTCGCGCTCCTTACTACTTCTACTAGATGTATTCTCAGTTGCTGTGAAACGTTTTGTCCCTGTTATTTTCTGTTTTTATTTTTCCTATTGTTAAAATCTTGTTAGTGTTAGTACTCATTGCGTGCTTTTGTACTTAACGCTTCTTTTTTTCGTCGTTGACGTCAGCGCTGTCACTGCTTCTTTTGTTACTGACGGCGCTGTCATTGCTCTATGGCTCTTAATTTTAATTTGACATTTGCCGTTATGGTCGCTTTTATTTCATTATTAACGTTAGTAGTCATTCGAGGGGTTAATATCATTCTCTCATTTCGTGGCGATTTTTTTATTCCACTCTGAGATGCTGGCAATGCGCTATTAATTCAATTGAGATTATTTTTACCATTTATGTCAGGGTCGCTGTTATTTTGATAGTATTTGAAAAGTATTTTAAGCATTCAATATCTGAGGTTTCAACTTTTCAACTAAGTCTGGCACGTGGTCGTTCAACAATTTGACTCTTATTGCATTTATTGATTCGTTTGTGACTTATTTTTTATCTGAAAATTTATTCGTATTCGATAACTTAAACTGAGATTTCTATGGTCAACTCTTACTGGGGCACGGTTCATTCATGTGGTACACACCGCTTTGCTCTGATTCGTTCAACTGATATCTCTCCAACAAACCACGCTCAAACAAAGGCACGTGTGACTGAGAGTTCAATGTTGACCTAGTTTAGCGATGCGTCTAATAAACGCTTTTTTTAATCGATGTTCTACCCATTACAAATATTTATGAAAATTTACTCCAACCCTATACTTGAGGAGAAGACGTTGGTTAGTGAACCGCCCCTAGCCATGTATTTAGTATTTTGTTCGGTAAACGTGACAGATAGTTGTACAAGTAAAACTATATACCAATATTAGGTAAGAGCTGTAAGGAGCAAATCGGAAAACTTATCAATCAACCATTTCCCCATGTTTCCTTTTAGGTTAGTTTTCCATTTTTTGTTACGCATCTAATATCCTCAAGTTAAGTTGTTACCGTTTACTTTGAGCTTCTATTAATTATTATTTTGAGTGTATGTACACACGTGCGTATAGGGTTCCACTTTTTAAATGTCTTTCGCAGATTTTATCGGTTAATAGCTGCACGTGCGCCCGTTCCAGTTTCAGAGAAAGTCTGTTGGGCACTAACGGCACCATTGCGCTTTCTATATCCCAGTGACTTCACTGCGGATGTAATCACAAGCTGAAGTATAAGCGATAATCAAGGCAATGAAGGTCATTGTCAAGGTTCACGCTTTCTGTAAAGGGCGATCGTATGTAGATTGGTATTCTCGCAGTAGCCCGGGTAAATGAACGCTGAAACCTACGTTACAGTGGACATGGCCCGGCCGCTGGTAAGGTCATCGAGAGTTGTTGACCATGATAAGCATATGCAGGGACAGTCATGTATGGCACTCGTCGGGGCGCACATGTGCGCTGTTCGAATCGCCATTTGTTGATCTCACAGACAGCGCAGTGCCCGTAGCCGCGTGTACGAGTATGTACGTGACCCAGGACGACGACCTCACGTGGCTACAAGATCTCAACGATAGGTTGTCGGCGTTCTTTGTATTGAGCAGCACGCACAGGTGTGTTTTGTCTCAGAAGTGTAATGAGAGACAAGCATAATGACTGTTAATGTATGAAGTTTCTTTCTGCTTTCGTGACGTCACGCACAGGAAGTTGGCGTGCTCAGCTTGCCTGTTCATGCATGTCACAAACCTCTCCAACGTACTCGACTACAACCGACGCTTTTTACGCACCCATTCATAGGCGATTCTTTCATTTTGTCTTTTTCGAGGGAATGACAGACTGACGTCTAAAGAGATCTAAGCCGAGCTGTTCGCCGTGAGGTTATTTAGGTCTTAGATCGTGACGGTTTGTCCGAGTGTGTGTGTCTACGGATGGGTGAATTCATTTTTTTTAAATTATGATCATCTACTTTTTTTGCTCAAGTATTGCTACGTTTACGTACTACTAGCATATGTTTCGGTCTCCGGTTTCTTGTTTGCTATAATTCGCGCAATTAATACTTTTCGATTAATTGTGGTAACTTTGATGCGATTTACATGTATCGCTTAATCATAGAGATTCATCACTTAATGCAGAGAAAAAAATTTCATTCCTAAATTTTAATGTTCTTACATTATCGTTCACCTCAATTTCGACTTCCCATTTTACATTAGATAAAAGCGAGGCTCACAAAAAAATGGCGTAGGTGCTGAGTTGTTATCGTTTACTGAGAATTTCACTGCACCACCGTATCAGTGCAACCAGTAGATAGCGCGTTGAAAACTGTCCTGAAACGCTCGTTAAACGCATCCAGGCCACATGTGTGCTGCTGCTCATGAAGGTATTTTTACCCTGAGAGGTTCTCCCACGGGAAATTAACGAGTGTAATTCAGCGGCAGATTGCCTGTGCAGTGTTGAATCGTAAAAGTCTCGAATAAATTGAAATTCTTTCAGACAAATACGTCATAACGATCATTTTCTGTGAGCGTTTCGAATAGTTGGAAGCAAACTCTTGCCTAACGATTCTCAAAACCAAGCAGTTTTAGATTTAAATATGAGAGTAATTTTGAGGCGTACCTAGTTTCTTAATCTGTATGAAAGATTACGAGAAAATATTCAGCTTTAGTTTTTCTATGCAGTCTTTTCTTGCTCAGTTTGTGCTGTAAAAATGAACATTTCTGATCTGGCATTACGGTGTGTCCAAAACAGAAAATTCCTTACAGTTGAATTTTATAAGCACCACATACAAATTGTAAAAGCTTAGGTATCTTCTCTTCAACTGAGTATTGTTACAAGATTCCATAGTAAACCAAATTATCCTGAACTTTTAACCCATTGATGAATATAATTTAGACGTTATTTGAAAAAAGTATGCTCATTATACAAAATTTGTGTCCCGGCAGGTAGAAATTCCCTCATTGTTGATCAGAATTATTTTTTTTGGAAATACATAGGTCAAAGAATGCTTACAGATTCCACGTTATCAAAAGCAAACCTATTTGTATGGAATTTGCCACTGCAAGACTATATTTATTCATACTAAGAGGCATAAGTCATTCCTATCTGAACTTCTGTTTTATGCGGCCTGTTTCGTTTATATTTGGAAGTTCATGGATATTCACAGATAAAGGGGTTTCAATGCATGACGAACAAATTTCCCAACGAAATGATGATTTTTTTTGCGGGATCCAGACTCATCCGTAGAATTGCAGACTGCCGGATTGAGAACAGATTCATGAACAAAATGAAAAGCAGCAACTCTCGAAAACAACTCCAGGTCGCAATCTGGGAGTGGAAAGCCAAGCTCTGATCTAGACTGCCGTTGTATTATTTGTTATCATTTTGCGCCGTGTTCCGGGCTGAAACAAATTTGTAGATTTTTTTTCATTAACTAAATGTGTCAGAAAAATAACATTCAAACGATAGAACGTATTGTGAGACAATACAACGCGTTCTCCTAAAAGGGAATGAACATCCTTTAAAATCCACGATTTTTATGAGAGAATGAGAATCTAAAAAGAGCAAAACTCGAGCTTCATACCTGAAAATTATTCGTCCTGGTGTAAACCTGGCCAGTGAATATAAGACTTGTCTTAAGTAATGATGAAAACAAAACATTCCGAGTAACCTCAATCAACAACAAAACATGTTCCTAAACTTTCACAGATTACTGAGGTGTATAATTTTTTACAGTTTTTTTTACAAGCGGCAGGAGGTCAGATTTACGATCCAGTCTAATACGAATATTAATTCATTCCGTTAATACCAGGCTATAGTAAACATTCCTTTTTAGGAATAAGCCATCATGATATCAGAGGAAGTAGGAAGAATAAACAAACACTACAAAACGCATCAAAGTAACATGCAAGTTATAGAATAGAGCCTGACTTTTTCTTAAATTTTAAAGTCTTTAGAGCTACAAAAAATTTCGAATCCCGAACGCTCACTTTGTGTTCGCAGTATTAGGAATTTGAAGCAGTCGTGTGTTTTGCAGCGATCGATGCCCACTCTATTAATAGGGTGAGCATGAATTCACGTTTTGCTTGTTCTCTGGTAAAGACAATTTTCTTAACTTTATTTCACTCTAACGCGTTTACCTTTACAGTTGCCCTTAATAAGTTCCCCTAGCCCCAGCTAAATCTTCTGCATACGATTTCCTGGCTCTACCGTGATATAACACGGAAACCATCTCTCGGTATCGTGTTCTATTATAGACATCGACCGAGTCTGTTTCTGTTTAGCGGCCGTATTTGTGCTAATCGATTAGCTCCAAAACGTGAATAATCTACTGATAAAAGTGAGGGTTTTGTCTGGACCGATCACCTTCCATTCGGATGGTCGAGTTCAATGTGAGTCTAGCGTGATGCGGAGCTATAGGTTGTCTAGGAACATTATAACGACTCTTTTGTGTGATGTTATCGTGCTGTGCATGCAAGGTGATGCTATGGAGTTGTCAGCCTCATTTTTTGTTTGGTCTTGAATCAACTTTCTTTCGTCATTATTGAAATTTTTGGTGGTAATAAAGTTATAATCTTTCACAAAATTTGCTGATTTCGAAAAGGATGAAATCCGTAGAATTTTAATTTCCTTCGGGAATTCATAAGATTTTATTTTCTTTTATTTCGAGCGGAGGATGTTTAATGCCTGCCTATTGCTAGCTATTTTCGTAAATATTACTCACTGAAAAAATACTAGGCTTTTGTAACACTTTTCTTCCCCTTTATCTCGTATCGCGTACCCTCAAGTCAGCAGCACACAGCCATCAATTTCCTTTCGCACACCCTCGCGGTCCAAATATTTTTTGAGGTAAAACATTTGCTCTGCTCGAAAGCGAGGCTGCGATATATCTGGCGCAGCTGCCTGCGAGAAGCCTTTTAGGGGGGAAGGAGCTTGCTTTGAGGTGTACACAGTTTAACATCAGCTGATTTTGTGTGTGTGTGTGTGTCGAGTCAGACGGACGCACACGGCGCACTTGCATTCTTGAGGCGTACACCAAAGTTTAGGGCAGCATGCACACACACACACGCGCACCTGTCACAGCTTACACGGCCCGCCACCATTCTAAGCCTAACCGCCAATTGCCTCTGTAATACCATCACTTGAAAAGCGTTAATTAACATAGCTTTCAGAGCTCTTTTTATACCCACGTAAGCTACGCGCATTATGTTCACTTTTCTGAACGTAGAAATACGCGTGTGCTCAACCTGCGACTTGAAGTGCATTGTGCGAAAAGTGGAAAGTATTGACGATTTTAGACGCCTTTCCGGCATCTTCTGTGAAGCAATGAATGAAGTTGTAAAGGGCAGAGGGGCGTGGTGGTGAGGGGATGGAAGGGGAGAAGGGTGGGGTGTTACTATGGATGACATGACCAGTGCCGAATAAAGGTAAGAAATGTTGAGCAAGGTCAATGACATGGGCGAGAGATATGCCCGAGCGACGACAGTGTTGAACGCAAGCTTTCCTCTCCAAAAGCTGGATGACGCTCCGGGCGGTGTTAGTGCAGCCGAGAATGGTGCGATCGTCGTGACAACATTTAACTTTGATTGCTTGGGAAAGTTTTGCTTCTTGCAAGCTGCTGCTACTACAGCTCGTCAGTTTCCGGCGAGTTGGAAAGCCTTTAACATTGATGCTTCCTGTGGAGATATTGAACTGCGTCCTTGCCCTCCCACACCCTTTCCCATCCGTCTAGTGTGGTGGCTCGGTGTGGCATCTCATTCTCTTCAGTTTATTTTCCGTTATTCATCTGATTTTCGGCTTACCGTGCGACTTATTCTAGACGATGTGTAAAGCATTTATTTTAGCGTATATTTAGTTATTCATTTATTTATTTATTAGTGGACGCGCCCCGCCAAAAATCACGGCACAAATTGTGTTAAATTCTTGAGATGCTCTCTTTATTTACTTTAACTCTGACATGAAACAATGATATTTTCAGTATCACTGATACGGACTGCCTTGACTGACAGTCTTGCTAATAGTTTAGGACGGACAGACAGACAAACGGACGAACCGAAGGACCAAGCAAGCAATCAAGCAACATTGGGGCTGTCATTATACAGTGGGATACATTCTTACAGGTTGCGTTTGTTTTGGTCCCATTGAGGTCGCAATTTATCTGTTCAAATATGTTTAAGACAATTCATTAACTTTTTAAGTCAAGTTGGTGTTACAAGTTCTTCCAACTTTGCAGGTAATATCTCTACCTTCGCAAATTATATGGCAACAGTAACAATCCTGTAAATTTTTGTATAGGAACAGCCTCCAAGCTTAAGATTTGTAAGAATATTGGAACAGTTTGTATGGGTAGGGTCATGGCTAAGAATTTGAATGTTTGGGATGTAAGTGTATTACACTATATATATATATATATGTGCCCACTTCATCTAGTTCGAATTACCTCATGAAACTTCTTTCTGCCCGTTGAATCAAGAATTGAATTAGGGTATTTTCTCGATTTATTGTGTCTGAAAATAACTCGATTGGATTCAAAATAATACATTGTAAACTTTATTGAGCTCGAAATCGATCATATTAAGTTCTGTGTTCAGCGTATTCCATTTTACTTCATATTTTCTGAGAAATATTCGAAAGTTTGGTTGCTATTTTGAACTATTTACGAGGGACTATATCGATTATCTCCGAACGTTTATTCATGCGTTAACAGCAGTGCTTTCTGCTTTACCTGTTGAAATCCGTTGACCGTTACGATGACTTTCATGGAATTTTTTAGCTTTATTTTATAATCTTGTGAGAAAACTTCTTAATCCTCATACTGTGTATTCGAAATTCCAAAATTCTTATAAAATAGAGTTCGGTATGTGTATTTCTCTATGAGAATCGATTTAAACACATTATTTCTTAAAAATGCTCACACTCATTCAATTAATTTAGTGTGATTTTAATTTTTTAATCATTGTAGTTTTTGGGTGATTAAGTTATTTTAGATGCGCTTGTGTAGTCAAATTCAAGGTGAGTAAAATTGTCTTTCATTCAATGCGCTGTAATCGTCACGTTTTCTTAATATGAAAGCAATGCTAATCTTTCTCTAATTTTTGCAACACCGAAAAAAATGTAGGGTCTCATCTGCAGACGACATCTAAATTTTTTGTCGCAGTGTCTTAACCTGCAATTTTGATCATTGTTTAGAAAGTTTCAATCTCATCAATAATTTTATCGGGAAATTTTTCTCGAGTGTGCGGTTGACGAATAAGTTCAGCCGCCAATCCTTTTAAGATTGTCAAAGATTGGCGACGACAAACAATAACGCAGGGTTGTCAGCTAAACCAAAATAAATTAAATTCCAGTTCTTCTTTCGAGGTATCTATTGTAGAGGGTCAGTTTAGATTTTAGCTTTTATTATGACTGTAGGACAAAGTGTAAGGCGATTAAAGGGTTTATAACGTATTTACGGCTCACGTGACAATGCTTTACGAATACTACTCGATATTGTTCATATGTAATTAGTAAAGACACACAAGTGTCGTAGGACAGCATACCTCAAGAATGTCGGTTGTGAAATATTTTGCACAATATATCCCACGATTTAGTTGTAAGTTTGCTTAAAAATGCTTTGCATAGCTTTGCGAGACCTTGCAAGCAACGTAATGAGTATCCAACTTCTACATATTCCTATGAAAAATCATAGCAGTTTTTTTGCAGTTTCTTGACCTTTTTTGCAGGGTTGACTGGCCAGCAGCGCAGTCGCTAAGTCCGCCTTATTAAGCACGAACGTTCCTACCGAGGACAATTACAGCGGAGATCTGTTAGCGGCCACGAGCCAATTTCTTGCCCATAGATATAATCTGCGCAAAACTTCCAGAATACGTTGAAAACTGCCATTGCTGCGAAGAACTGCCTAAAGTTTATCGCGCAACTACACTAATTTTTAATGGGGATGGTTTACTAAGTGTGGAAGCTGAAGAGGTACGCGCTGTGCGCGCTTGCTCAGTGTACCTCTGTTACATGTCAAGTGACGCGAGAGAAAAGCTCAGTCATGTAGGAGAAATGTATTACGTTGCTAAAGCTTATTTCATGCGATTTTGTATTTAAATAAAACAAACCCATGACCATGTATTGGCTGGACTAGCTGCGTACATTCCACAAGCACCCGTAGTTGGCAAGTATGTCATGAGCCATAATTTATTCTGATGTCTCAGACTTAAAGTCTTATTCAAATTTTTCTTTTAAATGTGTTCACACGACTGAAAAGTTTTGAGAACAAAGCTTATAGAGCTTTCAAGCAGCTAATGGCCCTTACTTACGTTAAAAGAATATTTAACACGTGTGCTATATTTGCATACAATATCATCTGAGTATGTCTGAACGATGTGCTATTTGTTTGAACAGATAAGTAAATATTTTTCCTATCATTGACGTGGAAAAGCACAGTGTGAAGATATTCCTCTCCTGTTGTTACCTATCAAGTCGGCCAAGTCAAGGGCAAAAAAATATTTCTAATAACGCAAATTCGGTAACCCATGAGTCATATTTACGAAAGTTTATTCATTGCTTTCATATTTTTAGATGTCAATGGCTCTCAGACTAAGCCTGAAGTGAGTACACTTTTTCTTCTCTTATGTTGATTACAAAGTAAGAGCTTTTTATTTCTATTTGTATAATGGAGCACCATAATTCACGAGTCCTTAGTTTACCAAAGCTCGAATTGACAAGAACTATTTCAAGTTCATCGATAACAGTTGACGAATTGGTTCCCTATCTCACTCATTTACAAAAGCCTCAAGTATCAGATATCTGATTGTGACGTGTAACAAGCATTCGTCGTTCGTGAATGAGGGTGGACATTCTACTGTAATAATCGGTAGTATCTAAATGCTCTATGATGTGCTTATAATTTTGTGAATCATTTTATTGTATTTCTGCAACATTCTCTCTCGTATTCAAACTATTGACCAGCCATCACGTATATATGGGATCATCACGTGCATTAAAAGTTAACACCACAACTTTCCGCTTCTCCCTGAGTGTCCTGGCATGTCTTAGAAATGTTATGGCGATAAGCGTTCATTGCACGTTAATTGTCTTCTCAAACTGTAATCAGGAGGAAAAACCAGGTGCATCACATCTATGAGAAAAATAGGGCTCTTCCGACTTGACAGTCACTGCGCCTGGGCGTGAGTAGTTGCACAACTCCATTTTTTATGGCTTGGAATTGAGAATTTTGGTTTGAGGTAAAGAGTACGGACGGTTCAATGAAAATATATTTGCTAGAATATTTAAACAGAACAGAACAAATTGGTTGACAACCAGATAATCAACTAAGCAAAAAAAAGTGAAACAAAAGTATTTGGCCAAAATTGATATCATGTTTAATCATTGTTATTTTATTGTACAATTTAAGTATCTTGACTAAACAAATTTTATAAAGCATTCCAGAGCCTTCCAGAAGCACATGCTATGTTGACGAACTACAATCGGCACAATCATTGCCTCTCCAGAGTTGGATGTTCACTGAATACAACGCCGAAAGCCAAAAAAATAACTGAAGCTATTTCAAAGCTAATACTTGGAGTTCATAATAAAGAATTAACGTATAGCCTGATTGCTAAACGTGTTATGGTTCCAAACTCAGCTGTTGGGGCAATAGTTCGGAAGCATCGCGAGACAGGGTCAATTCTCCAATCTGTCAAGAGTAGGAGCGCCTCCTAAAATCACGCGCCGCTCTCGACTCTGTCTGCTGCCTAAGGTAACAAATGAGGCTATGACAACCCATGCATACTTACTGAAAGAATTAGAGTTACAAGTAGCTCTCGTCAGTCGAAAACGGTTACTAGGGAATGCATTGAAGTGGTCTACATGCTTTTACTTCAAGCAGAACTCCTCTTCTGACAGCAAAACATGGGAAGAATCGATTAATGTTTGCCATAGACCATCTTGGCAAAGAAATTTAGTTTTGAGAACGGGTTGTATGGGCCGATAAAAGCAAAATTGAACTTTTCGGCCGAAACAACGCTCGTCATGTTTACAGGGACTGCCTATGATTGCAAGAACACCATCCTCACCGACTACCATAGAGGAGACAGCGTCCTGGTGTGTGGCTGTTTTGTTGTCCATGGTGTAGAACTCCACATCATTGACGGAAAAATGGATAGTTTCATGTACAGGCAGAAGCTGCTGCTTCCGGGGGCAAGAAAATTCTAAGGCCAACTCGAGTGTATCTTTCAGCTCGACAATGATCCCAAAATATGGCGAAATTAACGAAAGAATGGTTCGCAAATAAGAAAATGAGTGGCCTTCCGTGGCCTGCCTAGCGCCTGACCTCAATCCCATTGAAAATTTGTGGCAAGCATTCGAAACTGCTGTGCACAGAAAGAGTCCAAAGAATCTTGCTTATTTGAGGATCATCTGCATACAATAATGGAACAAGATACCACAAATGGAGTGTCATAAGTTATTGTCTATGTTAATCGTCTCCGTACTGTTATTGCAAATAAAGGTCACACTGTTAAATACTGAAGGCTTGCTATTATTTTCTGCTAAATCTATCCCATGCATTTTTCCGCTTAGTTGATTTTCTGGTTGTCGATGTATTTTTTTTTTGTCCTGTTTAGATCTTCTGATTAATATCTGTTCTCTGAACTATCTGTATGTACTCTGTTTTCCAAAATTCGAACTCGAAATTTTTAAACTGTATCAAAAATGGAGCTGTTCAAATACTTTTGTCCAACCACTCACTGTATGTGCTCGAAACATTCTATTCGTGCATATTTCTTTGCAGCGAAAGAATATCGTATCTGATTTTGTATGCGTACGAATGATTTAGTGTGTGATCTTGTGTTTCCAAGACTTGGCAGATGTATTGCACGAATTCTACCAATTTTTGTCCATGCTATCCATTGTTTGTATATAATTATATTTATTTCTTTACTACTTGCCTGAAAGTTCAAATTCTCAAATTTTCATCAGCTTTATACCTGAAATAAAGGATGAGTAAGGCGTTGTAGGTATTAAAATCCATGAATTTTATTTATACTAGTTATTTAAACGAATACCTTCTTCAAACATGGGTATTGAATACCATTAAAAAGGTAATTCCTGTAAACTGTATTATTTCCGATCATTGAACCAAAATATACTAATTCACAGGGAAATAAATCAATGATTTCTGATTATAATTGGCTAACATACTGCATTGGAGTTTCAATTTTGATTTCTAGCACGAGCGTTATTTAATACGTTTTTGCTAAACACAGAATATTGTGGAAATGACTTCCGACGAAAATGGTGATTGGATTTCAACTCTTGCTAAGCATGAACTCGCTGTAGATGCGATAAAACTGCACTCATACGTGTATTAAGATTTAAACTTTGTGATGGTCATTTCAGAGTGTATCACTGTTATTAAAGTCACATCAATTTTTAAAAATAATCATTAATTGTCGTACTGTGACTACGTCATTAAATTGATAAATCGGTCTGAACATTCTGGTGCCAGGTGTCGCACTCGATAGAAAATAGGTGCTGCACTCGAAAATATTTCGCGATGACATCTTCGCCCCTACATAATGAAGATATTTACAGATCGTTTAGGATATTTCCACTAAAGCTTTTGAGATTGAAAGGGGTTGCAGAAATGATAACAAACAAATGGATAGTGAAAATATTGTTGACATCTCTGTGAGAATGTTAGCATAATTTCTGTGCAGTGTTCAAGTTGTATTCACGTAAGTTCATTTCTACGCAATCTACGTATTGTTTTTTTTTACATTTTCAGGGACGTAGAATTTTAGTTCTTAACCGAAACTGCTCGCACATTATATTTTGCTGACTGAAAGAAGTTCTTGAGTACATTCTGTGTGACACGTTTTATGGCTGACAATTCTAGTGTCAAAAATATACTCCCTGTACAAAGTTGTCCCATTTTAATCTTCACGGTCGGACGGTCATTTCATCATTAACAGAACGAGAGACAAAGCTCAGTCCTGGCTTAATCTCATATTCGTCAAACACAATAGAAATGAGTGAATGAACGCGTTGAGTAAACTGTCTCTATGGATCTCTTTGTTCCCGTCAACAAAGCTCCTTTAAAGTACAATAGCGACATGCACTTTTAAACCTTCCTTTTCTTTCAGGGCCTCAAAACTGATGGGTTTTTCTTTTCTTATCGACTTGTATGACTCGAGCATCCGTTCCCTTTATTCTCTTTCTGTTTTTTCATTTTACTTGCGGATCAGACGACTTCGTTTTTTTTTACTTGGAACGTGAAGTATGATATTTATCCCATCGATGTCTTCTGTTTCCCTTTAAATCATGCTTTATAAAGTCGTATTCGTTCTTGTCAGGTTTTCTTTGGGCCCTTTTCGTCTCAAACTTTATTCGTCCTTATGAATAGCTACCTTAGTGTCTGGTAACATCTTATTTTTTACTTGCTGTGGCTCTTTTTTTACTTATAAAAAATACTTCCAGACTGGGCCCAACCGTGCAAGTGTGACTGACCTTTCCACGACTGTTTCTCTTGCCTTCTTTCAAATTGCCATGACTTTCAGGCTTGTGTACTTCTGTTTACTCGATTTGGATTCTCGCGTGCACCAAATAAATTTGCATGATATGAGAAATTAATTTGCACCAAAGGAAAATCAACTTGCACAAATTGTGTTTAATTTTGTTCAACGTTCTGAATTGGCTTTCATTTGGTGCGTATTAATTTTTATTTGATTTTGAATTATTTCGGCTAAAATTAACCTGAGAAAGATTTAGAAATATGTCATTTCCAGAATCGAGCTTGCATGCATTGTTATGTATTCACCAAGGTTTTCAACCGTCGATTTTGTGTTAGAAGCTTTGATTATTCCCCATACTGACTTTGAAAACATGTTTCTCGTACCGGTTACAGCTTATTCACAATTTCGTTTTTTGAATACTTGAAATTTTATTTTTCAACCCTGAAGATCGAAACGGTATTTGGTTCTGATGTATACAATAGCAACCGGACAGACTATTCAAACACAGCGCACACAAAAACCTAAGAGAAGGCGCGCACACAAAACTGTATCAAACTTCTGAGAATTTTATGACATTCTTACAAACGTAAATTGCTAACGGAATCGGATTTACAATTTATGTAGTACATTGAAATTTAGGTCCAATAGATCATTTCGACTGTGTCCGTGTATTTCAAACCAGTGACGACCGTTTGTAAATGGACCGTTGTCAAATACACCATTCCTTTTAGTACAAAACAGCAGCGGAAATATACTTCCCGAAATGTTTGAACCACATGCATAATTCTTTTTATGTGCTTACAACCAATCGATCGTTGGTGTCCCTTGGAGCTTACGATTTGTTCAGTTTATCATTCTATTACAGTATCAAATTCAACAAGATAGTGTGATCTTTTGTTATTTTTATGCATTCCAAATAAATCTCACTTATTCTCCTAGTTTTTACTGTTATCAATCCAACGTTTATTGGTCGTTCTACTACATCAAGAAATATTTTCAAACCGGTAATTTACATGATTAAAATAAACTTTCATTTTCAGGAACTGTTGACGTTCCATATGTGGTGTTCTTCATCTAATCACTGGCGCTGTTATTCTACAATACCTTTTAGTCATCTACGAGTTCATATACCCTTGCAAGTTTTGAAACTCGACGTATGAATTCTAATTTTTCCTCATTTGATACATTTTATTGAATAAATTCAATTCGAGGCTGATTTTTTCAACTTCGATGTTCCCTCAAATTAGATTAGTCTCTCTGGGATCTATTTCTTGCCCTATCGTATGCCCTGGTATATTCTATTTATGTTTCCTTTCATCACAGCATGCTTCCACGCACAATCTTGAATGCCGTCCTTAAAAGTGAAGCGTTAAGGTCAAAGGGAATATACACGTGCTGTCGTCTGATGCTGACGTGCTTCCCATGTACCCAGTGCTCCGTCTGGTGGCCTAGCAGCCTGTTTTTTGGAAGAAGCCGTCTCAAAAACACGTTGTAATCAGGGAATGTGCAATCAAGTTTATGAACTATCTTCTCTTCCTATTCGGAGTTTGTTTGGTTTGACACTAGTAGCTTGATTTAGTTATAGTGAAGGCAAGTTACCCTACAATGGCTGTTTCAAGTATCGTAGATAATGAATAGGTATACAATTGAGTGGTTATATCAACTACCTTTTATTTGCCATGAGCTTAATAACTGACGCCAACTTAACGCGCCAAAAGTGTGACATTCGAGGTAATTCGTGCATGTTTCATATTTAATTTACTTATGGACGTTAAAGAACTTGAAATGTTAGAACGTGCGGTAACCCTTTGACCTCTATAAATTCATATTTTCATGAACACTTTTTGCATTCGTATCTGCGCTCACAGTTGCCAGTGCATCGGACCTTCCTTTCTGCTGCATTAATCAGACCCTCGCTGCTGCTTTTAATCAGACCCCTCGCAATCTAGGGCCTCCGCCGCACAGAAAACTTTCTCTCTGAGTTTTATCGTACTCGCCAGCGGGCGTTTTTCCCTCGCTAACCCTCGGCTCCAATTTCCCCTCGGGTCTGCCGCTGTGTTCTCTCAAAGCCCGGGGAAAGAACGAGGGGAAAAAGGGACGTTGCGCTGCAAAACATCCCTCGGATAGAGAGGGAGACGGAGGAGAGGACACTGAAGTCTGCATGAGCACAAATTCCCAAAGAAAAATATCACTGGACACAGAGATAGTTTACAGAAAAGCTTAAGAGATAACTACCGCTGCAGTTCATGTTTTCTGAATGGAGTAATGTCATTTAGTAGTTTAAAGATTGGACTTTCTTACTCCTACGTGAAGGTCAACAGCCGAGTTTTTGTAGACAAATGATTGGTGTTGAGTTTTTGCAAGCACACTTGTAATTGTTCAAGCTCGGGTATTGAGGAGTTCTCTTCTTGATGCGTTTGTGTGTCAATAGTTGTGCTTCAAATCGCATTATTTTCCTACGACAAAAATTGAGGTCTATCATTGATGCACTGAGCGCGCTAACTTTACTCAGGAAGTTAGTTTTGATTTAAATGTCCCCGTACTTAAGTGCGTGTTAGATTCACTGATGCATGACGAATATTTGTTTCTTGGTGTGCAATGATGCGAAATATAATCAGTTCAATAGTCATAAATCCAATTCACCAACTTCAAATATATATTCTTTAATATTGAAGTAACCATCGGGATTAGTGAGTCAATTCTTTACTCGAATCAAAGCTAATCGTGTTCTCACAAGTATGAAGTCCTTCATTTTCACGTGTGTTAGAATTAATAAATTTCAAAAAATTATATTTAAATGTTCGTACTTCTAAAGCGTCAAGCTAAGTTTCCGTTTTTTTTTTGGAACAACTAGAAATTTCAAAATGATCTTCGCCGCACTCTTCAGTTACCTTGAACGCTTTATCTCCTTATTTCTTCACTAATTAGAATATTTTTACTGACATATTCGTGATCGCTAAACGTTCGAATATCCTGTTAAACTTAAGACTGCTAATTCTACAGGTTCATTAATCTAGAGCAAATGATGTATTCTTTTCCTTTCTTTTCTTCAGATGTACAATCGGAAACGCCAAAGCGAAGTCTTCGACGTTGAGGAATGGTGGAAGCGTTAGCCTCCGATTGTGTTCCCTTTAACCACACTGATGGGTGAATTCGTTTCGATCGCATTCGTTGAGATCGCATTCTGTATGCTTATTTTGTCAACCAATTCCTTTTGACATGTTTCAGTCCATTTTTTTTTCATGAGCATAAATTGTACTTTACAATGCAGTATTTCGCGCACTTCCTGCATCACTTCAACTAGAGAGAGGGAGAGAGAGAGAGGGGGGAAGGAGAAACGGTTCGTTTCGTTGGTTTTTGCTGCCATTTCACTTCTTCCGTCCGAAGATAGTGAATACAATTTGCTAGTAGTAGATTCATTGTTTTGAAAATAAATTATTCGATTAATTACTTATAGCTACCTATGTATTACTTCAAAGTACATTTCTTTGAAATTGCTATCGAAGTAATTTCAGATTCATACGATGCTAAACTACGAGAAAAAACAAAAAAGATAAATGAAAGACTATTTTTAGATATTTTCGCGTAGTTTTGATCGCTTATGCAGGTAACTCTCATGTCCAGTCCGGTACTGCCCAGTCTTGATCAAGCGTGGTGTGACGCTTTGCAGCATGGAGTAAATCAATAGCCAATTTGTTCTTATTTTAGTGCGAGCAAATACTGAGCGATGAAAATTGAACTTCCAGCTCACCAATCACTTAGCTGTTTTTCATAGTGCATTCACACGTAGTGAATTTCAGACTTGCACAGAAAGTATTGCACGCAACCGGTTGTGTTCCAATATACATGAAGGTTTTAGTCGGAAATTGATAATTTATGAATTTCGTCTGAGAATTTTTTTTCTTATTTCTTTTTCGTTTCAGAATCACTGCTGAGCATATTCGGCGAATTAAGAAGTCATAGGAAGACATTTTGATTTGTTGGCGACATGTTATGCGCACCAACTGCATTTGGAATATTAATGCAAAAGTGACAGGTATGGGGAGTACCCTGTGCAGTGAGTAGACAGCATACTAACACTGCAACAGTATAATTCATTTTATTGTGTATACTATTTTGCGTAATTCTTTCGTATACTTTTAAATGCAATATTGTGCAACAGCAGACGCGTAATCAGGTAAAAATTCAAGCCATTGAGGAAGTCAGCGTTTAATTGTTTGATGGCGCAAGCACTCTTGCGCGTGAGGTATTTTTCTATCGGTTCCAAGTTCAGTCAACAATTGGCCCGAGACCCTGACCCTCGACACACGACAGCATCTCGTCTTGCGGTTTCGAAATAACGAGGACGTCTTCCCTGGGTGGCAGAGCTAATTTTCCACAGGACATAACTTGAGCATCTTTCCTCTCAGAATGTGTTTAACAGTCTAAGGTATTTTACGTTAAATTAGGTTGAAAAATTCAATCCAAATGAGGTTTGTGCAAATAAACTTGGTAACTTTAACATTATTTGTATTTTTCCGTGATCGCAGCGAGCAAAATTATGTGCGTTTTACGGACATATTTTCATCTGTCGGTGTAACATAAGTATTTCATTATGTATCATCTTAATTTAGGTAAGAGAAACTACAACTGTTAAAAATTAGCACTTCATTTGTCTTACAATTTTACAAATTTAGATTTTACAACAAGTGATCTCTATAGTTGTGTGCATACTAAAATGATGTATTCTTTTTTACGAATGTTTTCTATGAATGCTGCTAAACAAGAAAACTCAAATTTGCGACTTCAAAGGGAAATTAACGGCATGACTCACAATGCTGTAGCAGAAATGCTGAAAATTAATCGGATGCTTTGTCTGCTGAATCGTCAACGAGAAGTTGCGTCAGACTAGAAAACTCCGAAAAATCTACCTGGCCTTGGCTGCTCGTAGACGGCTTCCTTCCCATCACTCGTTAGGCCCGCCATTAACAAATCCTAAAGTGATAATATTATTTTGTATTACATTATTATCAAGTGCAGGACTCAGTTGAGACATTTGCTAAACGCCTCCGACAAGTGGGCACTGAAGGCCACCATCTCGAACAATTTATGAATGTCACTTGTGTACATATTTTTTCAACGTCGGTCAAATGGCAGTTTTATAATATCATTGTTATTTATGAATGAAACTGTAAAACTTTGTAAAGCTACTTACTCGTATTGAACACCCTATGCATCACGGAAAAGAAAGTTTAGGGATCTTCTATTGTTGCCGTCAAAAATTCGGAACGCATGCAGCGTAAGACAAACTAATTTAATTCCTAATTAAAAGCTATGAAATACTTATAAAACACTGTTAATGCTGTCCAATACCTTTACTGTTGGCGTTCAACTCAAACTCGTTTACCAGCTGTTTCTCGGACAGATCACCGAGATCCATTGTGTCAAACGAATTCTTAAATGAAAAGCATACTATATCCAATTCTGATTCGGAATAAGTTGGGCAGTCAAGACTTCATCAGTTTTCCATGTGGCTGGGTGGCCACGTTCGAATGAACAATTATTCCAACGTAAAATAAAAGACTAACGTAAATTTATACTAAAAATTGGCTTTTCCATTTTCTGGTCGGGATATGAGGTTCAAATATTGTAACTTCGTTGCTATTATAATTCATCCCCCCCAAAAAACGCCTGCATTTCTATTTTCTGCAATTACCCAGGGAAAATCACAACGCACATAACAAAGAAGGTGACCGCGCTAAAATTTTAAAAAGTGAACCACAAAAGAAAATAGAGACTAAACTGCGATTAAGATGTAAATTTAAAATAAAATTGAATTTCGCTCGAACTCCTTACTGTTTACTCAAGACACACTTCATTTCATGAATATGTATATTTCTGCAAATGGTAATAAGTTTTTAAATAAAATGCTCTATTTTAAAACGTGATCTAAATTGAATCATTAAGTTTGAAATAATACTTACGTTTTCGGCGTAGAATACGAATTATCACAACATTATTTTCAAAACTTATAGTTGACAGCAATGAATACACGACGTGTGTTCTTGTGCGTTGACAAATTTTCGGGGTAATTATCGCGTAATGTTCGTATGGCCTTTCGACATTCACCAATTATATATTTTAGAACTTGTATGGGCCTAAAAGACTATCACAGAGGAATCTATTTCGAGATCAAATAAAGTCTGTTATCGATTATTTTTTTGACCAATTTCTGTTCTCAATTCAAAAACTACGGTAGCGTAAAAGTTCTCCAACTTTAAGGATATTGAAAGTTTAAACTCGAATAAATAAAGGATCGCAAGGCGTGCTATTTTTCTAGACAGGACGATTGTTTCACATTACTCATTTCGTCTGAAGTGGACCTCAGGCTAAGTTCATTTTCAAGTAACAAATTTTCTCTCAGACTCTCCACCTAAGACTGTTGTTTGACACAATTCGCGTTCGTGATCGAATATTATTAGACGAAAAAGCCTTCAGTTAAGTCGCATCGTACGCTGGAATAAATTCAAACTCCAGTTTGTTGCCTTTGCAAGCCCAGAGTTCGTGACCTCAGATGGTCAAGCTGTCGAGTTTGACGTTGCTTGGCTTGGGGATAACCACTTGTTGCTGACATGCAACCATGCATACATCTTGCTTCTCGCGGCCGCAGTTCCCCTTCATTGAGGAAGATGAGGCTTTACAAATGATTCGGCTGAACACGGGGCTTTGAAGGTTTCTATCCAGCTTTTTTGGATGATCTGTAGGTTCTACTCAGCCTGGAAAAGTACAGGCTCGAACTAAAGTTTTAGGAACATAGGAACGTAGAATTGAAATCATTCTCTTAGTCTAATCGATTGTGCATATGGTAAGGCGCGAAGATATTCTCATAAGTTTGGAACATAATTTTTCGTTTCAAAATGATTTGATATCTGTTAAGGTTTCTTCTTCAACAGAAAAAGTATTAAAAGGTAGAAGCATTATATGCAACTTTCATTTTTAATGATCGAACTAGCATTTTTGTTACCTGTCTATGCTCGCAGAACTGAGATGAGCTGAAGTCAATCTGATAATCAAAGTATACTCTGCAATTACCAAAATGTTCTTCTAAGCAGTTGGAAGTATTCGTGCGTCCTTCTAATACACTGGATAGGAGTCGTATTTTTGTTAAACCGGTTTCCATTTTTCAGAGCGTTAAGTAGGATGGCCTGTTGGCATGAGCTTAATTCAGAGAAGATGGCAGGCCTACTCTGTGGTGGACCTTGAAACGAGCGCAACGAGGGCTCCCCAACAACACCGGCAATAGCACATGGTGTGGCAGTATGGAGTGTGGCCAGGGTAATGGTAATATAATGTGATGTATTCGATATCTTCACCGAATAAAAGTTGTTTCACAGTTTTCACATTAGTAATGTATATCAAACATGTGTAGGAGGGGTCATATTCGCGACTTGTACTCGTTAGCATAATTTATACGCGTACAAATCATCGATTATATCATTTCAATAAATAGTTGCAGTATTCTTCTTTTTAAGATCACAAAGTTTTATTGACTATAAATACAAAACCTTTTTATAGTATGACGAGAGTGAAGTGTAGACACAATATTTACGCATCTAAGTCACTAAAAGAGCTCTTACGCTCTTGAAAATTGATAATTTTCATTCTATTTTCTCAAATGGTGTATTTAAAAGCATAAAAAATTGATTTAAAAAAATTCTGTTGCACAGTAATTGTGAGTTCGCTTCATCCTTGTACAATAAAGTGACTCCCAAGTATGCAATTACCCCAGATGTTTTGACGGGTTTACTTATAAAATGTGTAGTAAATATTCACTATTCAAAGTGATGTCTTGATTCATGTTCAAGTGAATGTAGTTTTACCGTACAAGTTGTGACTCGTACATTTTTTTGAAATTTTCAATTGCCAGGTTTGCTATATCATGCTCACGCCCAACACACTGAATTCTCAATAATGTTTTCACGGACGGGAGTTGTAGTTTGATACTGCAGCAATTCATTGTAAAGCTGTTACACTAAGCAAAATATTGGTTGGTTCCCGTAGTACAGCACCTGTTTGAAATAATTCGAAAGGTAGTGTGTTGAAATTTGTTCATCTATTAGCTTGTTTTGAACTATGAAGTATCGATTGAACCATCAGAATTTTTTATTACATAGAAACTCTAACCATGGGTCATGTCTACCATTACATGTCTTATTTCAACCATCGATGGTAACACTGGATTCAGTAAAATAGGCTCAATAAATTTTGTTCACTAATTTTTCTTTTGTTGGCAGCGTTTTACTAAATACCAATGAGAATAAAACGGTATAACCGGTTTTCTATTACTGTACTCCATTTGTTAGGTCCAACGACATGTGTTCAGAAAAAGATAGGATTTAATCGAATTCCTACTCCATTTTCATTTGAATGTAATTTCATTTGATTGTTCAAATTTATAGTGACCACGGTTTATGAAGCAAATTTCGATGTTTCCCCAATGGTGACTTTCAACCATGGAAAGTACTATGTTTATTCATGTAACTTGACTTCAGCCATGTTAACAGTGCCGATTGCATTACGGTTCTTCGTCTCAATTTTCCTTGTTTCACGTACTTATTATTAAAATATCCAGTAAGTAATATGTTTAATAAATATTTTGAAGTGCCTTGTATGAGATTTTGTCTGACTAGTATTTCTTTTTCCTTGTATATTTAGTTTAGCCTTAACCTAGCTAAAACTTTCATTTTGCTCTCAGACCCGTTCATTCTATGTTCAGTATTTACTCACGTGCAGAACTATCTATTCTTCTGTTTACGATTGGCTATGAAATACCTATAATTTATTTCACTTTATGCTATTTTGTATACTTTCACGATGTGTACAGTTAACGTCTTCTCAGCCCGATTTTCCGCTGGGCTCATCTCCATTGTCCTTTTGTCAAGCCTTCCCAGCTCGTTAACTTCATTTTTCCTGCTGTATCTCGTCGTATTTTCTCTTTCTTTTTACGGAGCTCCAACTGAGAACAATTACACCACGATAGCTGCATCGCTTTATCATGCCATAACTCGGTCGTCAGCCTATTATTGCCTCTGTTCGAGACGCAAAAAAAGTCAGCGAAGCACCAAGAAAAATGCGCGGGAATGTTTGCTACTAGTGCTACCGTTCACATGCTTCATTAAGGTTACCGAGAACGGGATAATAACTGTCTTTAAATTTTGACAGGCTGGAAAACTGAACACTTGTAGATCTTTTAGGGAATGTCAGTTGTTTATAAAAGTCAAAGTAAAAGCTCTAAAAGGAAATTGAATTTTATATATGTATCCATACATATTTTCATACGTCTGTTTATGCCGAATGACTATGTGTAATTTTCGTTTCTTTCCCAAATGTCACGGTTTTCGGTAATATTTAAACAAAACAACAGTTTAGCATGTGGTGTAAAAGAAGACTGTTACGCATCCCTATACATATATAAGTGTGTTTCAATGACCTCAATCATTTTTTTCGAATGTTATCGAGCAATACGGCAATATTCGTGCCAATTAAATTAAGTTAAATTTAAACTTAACTTTAAAACGCGCGTTTCATTGAGCTTGAGATTGTAGAAGAGGTTTGTTACGTAACATATATTTATACATATGTATCAACGACCTGAATCATTTGTAATGTTATCAAGCAATGCGGCAACATTTGTGCCAATCAAATTAAGTTTAAATTAAACTTGTCTTTAAAACGCCCGTCCCACAGAGCTTGAAATTTCATAGAGTATAGTTACTATTCTTATTTCAAGATGGTTAATCTTGATAAATTATACCTATCCTTCATTTTTATATATTAAGGTTGAAGTAATTTTTTACACCTTGTGTGACGAAGAAATAATTTTAATGTATATTCTATTCTGCTCTTTTGAATATTTCATTCATCATTTTATTCACATGGTAATAAGTTTTTTGTTAATTCAGAATGATTATGAGTTGTTATTCATGAAAACTTATAATAGTACTGAATTCTTTTCATATAATTTCTTCATTTTAATGAACTTTTACTTCAGCTCACGAGATAAAGCAAGGTGTATCTTGCGTCTGGCAGCGCAGAGCCACCTTCACCACCGCATGGTGCTGCCATCTATGCTTCCAAGCGCCACTCGAATCGTCTTATATTGGAAATTAATTTAGTAAATTCACTGGATTGTGGTCTAATAAAACTCTTCATACCAACATAGTTATATTTTGTACAATTTGAACTTGATAATTTTCTTTACAGTTGTGATTTAGTGGGAAGGTTGGTAAAAAATAGTTCTCAGAGGCGCCATCATGCCTTGTTCAACGCCAAAGACTGGGCAGACAGCGAAGCGACGTACGACCGCGATATGCTCCAAGCTTTTCTATCATTTTTGCCTTATTTTGGCAGTTGAGTGGTATATAAAGTGATAAATTTCAGTGAGCAAGTCTATCTGTGTGAATATCTGTTCTATTAAATCAATAACTTTGTGATTAACGTGTAGAAAAGTTAGTATTTTCGTGAACAACTGGTCATGGTTGAGTCTTGGTGCGCCGTACAGTGCGCGTTCAGCTAGCATGAGTGGTAGAAAAAGCGCCTATTCCTTCTGCTTCAGTTTACGCAAAGTGTTGTTTCATCTCCCACAGTGAAGTTCAGAAACGCAAGTGATGTTATATACTCGAGATGAGGTAGGTGAAAGAGTGCAGTTAGTGTTGAAAAGAGGCCGGTGGTGTGTCTAGGTTCGACGAGCACTTGGTCGATACCGGCTGCCTCTCTCACTCTCTGAGCAGTTCTTAAGCTGTGTTTTTAGTGTTACCAGCTTAAAATTACGTTCTGAGCGCTTGGGAATATACGTCGTAGTATTTGTCTGGAGTTTAAAGTCGTCAACTTGGAAGTTTTGGCCCTGGAGTCGTCTACAGGCTATCGTCAGGTAAATTTACTCCGAACCCTCCACAGCTCTAGCAAATGGCGGACTCTGGCTTGCAGGCTGCTAGCTGGGCCCAGTAAATATCGTTTAAGTTATAATATCATTTTTTACTCTTGTACCGGTTGGGATTTTCTTGCAGATCACTCGCAAATTTGAAACAAAGATACTTTACAGAGGAGATTTGCCGGTTTGAGCAGAACGAATGGTATATTAGAACAAAGATGTCTATTGTTCATTTTTACGAAAATTGCATGATTTTACGAAGTGTGTGTGTATGACTGCAGTGCAAGTGTGAGTGTCAGGGTGCTCATCAGCTGATACCAGCATCAGCCACCCCAGTTTTTGCATGGTGACTTTGGGTGGTGGCGGTCAGGCGGTGTAGCCTGGCCCGTACGGTGAGCTGAACAAAGCGGGCGCTCAGGCGGTGTAGAACGCCACCAGCGTTGCCACATGTATTTATTCCTCGCAATTTTTTATTTTTCACGTAGCTGTATTGTAGGTTTCATATGTCAAGTTGACAAAGTCTGTTAGTATTTTGTGTTTCGAGAACTCTTTTTTTCATGTTTTTTAATTTTGAAGCCGCAATAGTTCTATGACGGATGCAATATGCATTAGGTACTTGTCAATTATGTAGTTGACGGAGGTGTCGACGAGTGCACGTGTTTCAATGTAAACAATGTCATGCTTGAAACTCGCCCAAATCTTGTATTAGCGAGCGTCTTGAGGTCGTTTTTGTTCGCGATTTTGCGGGTAACGCCTTTGTTATTCGTCACGGTCGATAGGCGACGCATCGCATATATTTCTAATTTTGGGTAGCGGAGAGTTGATCGAGGATTACCCCAAAGTTAGGCGCTTGCGATAAGGTCACCGATGCCGAGAAAACGTTTATCCTGCCGTGATCGGTCAACGTTTGTTCATTAAAACTTTGCATGATCATACTTGATGACGACGTGGCAAGTTGCTGCATTTGGCAACGCGGGCTGAGTGTGTGGTAGGTAGTCTAGGGCTTTGTTACGTTCTGCCTGCAAGGTTCGTATACTTTCTAGCGTATTCTTATATCCGTTTGCGGTATTTTTTAATTTTTCATGTTGCCATTTTATATCGCTTATTGTTTGGGTGTTGGATTGTGCTAGTATTTTACATCACATTTTTCTTGCGTTTGATTAAATTGGAGCACGGAGTTGACTCTAGCGAGGGATTGGAATGCGATAAAATTGAAAGGAACCGCTGTTTGTGGTCCGGAACTTGGTGGAGACCATGAGCAGCCTTACATAATTGACAACTCTTTGGGTGACCTCAATGTCTCGTCAGTGTTATGCTCAAACGCGGTGGTTAATATGCGAACTGTATTTGGCTTATTGAGTGCGTAATTGAGCGATACTTTGTTGCAAAGCACTAAACATTGCTGAATTTTTGCATAAGGCAGTGCTTTTTTAGCTGCCATGGTAAGTTCTATTCAATTGCAATGAGTATTTTGAGTATTGTAACTCTTGTACTCTGGATCTTGAACTAATACTATGAATTGGTTTTTAATAAAAATCATATTCAAGTATTCATTATTCAGATTTTGAACTTGTAAGAGTTCTTTACAGAAGTGTCTTGACATTAGCAATAATTGCTTTCATTTCATTAAATTAGTACATTTAAACAATCATTTGAATTTTTTGTTAAGAATTGCTATTGACTCATTTAGTGAACGTTGTAGCATTTCTAATTTAATTTCTTCTATTATCAATTGTTCTGTGGAATTTTGACTTAATTCAATAACCTTATAATGTTGAATGATTTTGAGTTGTTTTTCTTGGCAAAGAAATGAAATAGTCTTTAAATTTTCTTGCATAGTAAATTTTGTTATTAACCTATTTGCATAATGAATTGTAGCTAAGTAGTCTTGATTTTGATAGAATTATTGATTTTCTATACCTGATAGTTTTAAGGATAGGGTATGAAATAATATTACTATTGATTCAACTTTGATTGAAAATAAACTCCATTTAAATTAGGACATATATAACAATCAGGCCCAGAATACAAAATCAACCCCTAGTTTATTTCCAGACAAGTTGATGCTTTTGTTTCTTCAATACATGAAGAATGTAGTTGCACTGCATGTGGATGAATTTGTATTCAGAATTTTATGAGGTATTATAGTTTTAATACTCTAGCAATTTAGATTTATTTTGAAGGTTTATCAGCAGTATTCAATGTTTACATAATTGTGAGGTACTCATCGAAAAATTTGGAGATACTTCACTACCTGTAAAATTTACATTTATGTATACTTTTTTTAGTTATTCTAGGTTTAATTGTGATGATAATTATGCTCACATTACCATTTTGACTAGTGATGGATACATGTGTATTGTGCTTAAGCATTTTAAATGCCATAACGCTGACGTAAAACCATAGATTCATACAGTGTCTTAATCCATTAATGCCTTTGATGCATCAATCACTTTTGTTAATATGATTGTAGTTATTCAAAGTGAATCAAATATCGGTGAAACAATTTTGAAGTCTCTTTCTGTATATATAAGCTCTATCTGATTAATTCAATAAATCTAGTCAAAATTTTAGTATCTTCTGCCTGAAAATATTTTGGAAACATGAATGTTTTACTGGTATACTAACATGCATTTGTGTTAAATCTTCATGCATTAGGCCTGCTCTGAAAACATTATGCTTGTATGAAAATAAACTGAAGCATTAAGTTAAAGAAAATATCTTTATATTACAATTATTCATTCAAACCTCAATTGAAGCAAATTATTATTAAATAAAGATCATAGGTACCCAGTCTTTAAGCTTCCTCTTTTGAAGTTTTTTTTTTTGTAACTCCATTCACTCGCATGCTATGTGACTATTTTTTCTCATAGCTGTGGAAGTGCTACTTGTAGTACGTGTTATAAGCTGATTGATGAGTCCCTTGATAAATTTCTGAATGTGTTGCTCAAGTGATTAAGATTGTTGCTGGTAAGCCACTTTTACTTAATTTTGGTGGATTTTTGCTGCTAAGCTGTGCTTTTTTTTTGTTGTTGTTGCTTATTTTGAGACTTTTATTCGAATATCATTCCAAATCTGCGTTACTGTTATATGGCTAATTGATGCCATTATGAGCAATAGTAGTATTTTCTTATCAATTACTCTCCTTGGTGAAATTTTTTAAGTTTTTCAAAGCTGAAAGATACATAATCATTTTCAAATACAGTAGGTATAAGTAACATCTTAGTCACCATTTCCCAATTGTGTTCATTATTTCATGAGGTCATATCAAATAAGTTGCAACATCTGATGCAGGTTGCTAAGAAAATGCATCTGTGAGTTGTAAAGTCTATAAAAAGTGAAAAAAATAACACATTTTTTATTTGGGCTTAGCACAAGCTGAGGTAATGGTGTAACTTCATTTTTCTGCTATGTGGCAAGATGGCATAAGGGTCCAATAAGGCTCAAATTTATGTAAGAATTTCTGTAAAATGTTACTGTTTCTAGGTTAATGATATGGTATTAAGCAGTATGTCAATCAAATAGGAATGCTCTCTCATAATGTGTTGGAAAAAGACTGTAGTGTAGTTGCTATAGTTTGTTATTGGTTTATGCAAAGGAAACATTCAGTTTAAGTTCTACATTGTTAGTGTGGCTTCTGTGAATGGCTATAATTATAGGCTTTTTCATCTGAAGATTAGTTGTTACAGAGGATGCTGGATTCCAACCTTGAACAATACTTAAGCATTTGAAGGTAGGTGTATTAGAGCAGTAACACACAACTGAGTGCCTGATGAGCAGGGCCTTAATTAAAATTATCTGCTACTGAGGAGATATTATGAGTGGCTCTTGAGTTTTATTTGTAATAAAATTGAATAATTGTATTCTCTTGTCAATTTTCCTAGCACAATAGATAGTTTTTTCATGTGAGAAGTAAGTTTTAAAAAAATTCTTGAGTTCTTCTACTCATAAGGTTCTGTTCTCACATCTAGTGGAGAAAAATTTTGCATCTGTCTGGTACATTTCTTTGTATTTAGCAGGAGTTAAAGTGTAGTTTTTAGAAATAACTGTACAAAAGTGTATAAATATACACTTGGGCATTAGGCAATGGTTATACTTGGCATTTACTTCACTGGTTCTTTGCTGTTTGTCAATTTCTGCTTTCATTTTCAGTTTTTTGTTGTTTATTTATCCTGTCTATGAATTTCAACCCGTTTTAACTGTTAATATCATGGAGAAGTGTTGACAGGTGTATTATAAGTATGGTTGAAGTACAACAGTTTATCATTTCTACTTCAACAGAGTGTTTGAATACTGAAACTAGTGGACATATCAGTTAACTTTATCTGTTCATGTGAAGAAGTTTAAATTAGTTCATCCCCATGACACAATGAATGTAAAAGCATAATTTATAAGGTTCATTTGTCAGTGGAGTTACTGAATTTTGCATCATACTCTTTACTGTGTTTTAAGTTATCCTGGTGATGCCCTAGTTGGCTGGTGTTTCCCCTATGCTGTAGAACAAGTAAATTTGGTTGCATATTGTAGATGTTCTGGTTGGCTGGTGTTTTCCACATGCTCTATAGAATACAAATGTGGTTTCACATCATATGTGACAAATTGGAGTTGGTGGCTGTACATACTATTGTGTGAAGGATATCTTGAGTGTGTTGCTAATAGACTAATATTCATTTTTTGTAGTACACTAAGTCACAAATGCCTCAGTTTTTGCTGGATTTGGGAAAGTTTACAGACTTTCTCTTCAGTGCAGTGCCTGCTAATTAGTAGGTATCATAATATTCTGTTTCTTTTTAGTTGAGTGCTTGGGAATTGGTAGGTATCATAACATTTTGTTTCTGTCCTTGTTAATATTTCAGTGACAATGAGAGATCTAGGGCCATAGTTTCCAAGATGACGTATTGTAAGGTGTGGATCAATGCCGTAGCATTAATTTGTCATAGCTGGGAAGCAAATTACTTGCTGAGAAGTTGAAATAAATATCAATAGACTAACTGCAACTTGTGCCAATCTGTGAGGCATCATTTTTGTTTGGGTTGGCTCACACTGGACAGTAAATTTGAAGTTAATTGTTTTCTTAACATGGTTTGTGTAGAAATGAGAACTGTGAATGCCTGTGTACAATATCTTCATTTCATATTGATAGCTAAAATGGCAGATATTTTAATTCATGATGTGAAATAATTTGTGAATTAGTTAACTGGATTAAATAGCCATATGATGAAGGGTGTGAAACCTTATCAGAGAAAATTTTGCCTTTTAAATTTGGATCCATTTCATTGAAAAGCCTTCAAATGAGTTAATTTATGAAAGTACACTTTCCTTTTATCTCCAGAATGGCTTGTGATGATATGAACTATTCATATATCTCTTGTTTAAATTTCTTTTTTGCCTTGTATTTAGATGGAGAATATCCAATGTCAAAATATACTTACTGCCCCCAATTTGCTCATTGTGTATACTCTTTCCAGTTCTGTTTCTAATTTCTGTAAATTTTTATTGACTATCACATCAGCAGCTAAAATGGATTGAGCTGCCATCTTTGAGTTATAAAACAAGTAGTTCAAGTGTACATACCTTTGAAATGCAGATATACCATCAGATAGGTTTGTTGAATTTTTCCATCTTATCAGTTTATCATACTGGTTAAACAGACCTACTATAGCTAAAATTTGATTTAACTAAGTAGTCAGCCCTTGATGGTGTTGAGATATGTACAATTCTAGGTATAATGGATCTTATCAATTTATTGTTTTTCTGCTGCTATTTGAAAAGCAGCAGAAGTTAGTTAGATTTTCAATTTCAAGAGTCCAATTCAGCTCTACTCGTACTTCAGTGTGAACTTCTGTTCATTGAGAGTACTGACTGAAATACCAAGATAGTGTGAAACTTTGTGTAACAACTGGGAATCCACTTTTTGTTATGGTTTTTAAAGTTTTTGGCTGTGTCAAAAATAGTATTTCATACCTTTTTGCAGGCGTGTTTTACATTATCAAGACTAAATAATATTGAATCTGCTGTAATCTCTAGTGTTTTATAGTAGTTCATGAAGAAACTCGGTGCGTAACAATTGCTGGTATTTAAGTATATTCAAATTTTGAGTTATTTAGGATTGTATTTTTTATGTCATCTTGAGCTGCAGCTTGAAATGTGGAGATTAAACTATGTATCTAGCTATATTTGCCACCGCGAGTAGCTTCCAAAAAGTAAGATATTGATTTTAACTCTGCCAAGCCTCTGAGTGTGGGATAAATTAGTCATTGAGATTAAGTATTTATTTGGTAAATATCTTTATTTACATTTAGTTGTGACACTATAAATTTCACCAGCTGAAATTGATGAAAATGTTTTAATGCTAATAAACTTCGATAATTTCTCATTTGTGAAATAAGAATCCACTATTGTTACTCAGGGTTTGTAAATTGTAATAAATTGTTATTTTTGTAGTGTAAAAACGTAAATAAATCGTAGAATGGAGTTGTTAAGTACTGTACTCTGTACCACAGTACAAACCTGTTTGTGCTATCTGCCATAGAGTGAAGGCGAGATACAGGACGTTAGTGGAGCCGGGTTCTCCCCTTCCTCAGATCGAACTCGCCAAACCTTGGTTTTGGCTATTCCTTAGTTTAGGCATGAATGCGCTTTGTTACGTGTGAGTGCAAGGGTCTTACATTAGTGTATTAAAGTCGTAGAAGCACTCGTGCGATGTTAGTATTTCTATAGAGTATTCCTCAGTTTTGGTCTTAGCTTCGATTAATAGACTTGTTATAACCGAGTACTCGTGCATTCAGGTTTGGTATTTTGCGAGAATTTCATATTCGCGATGATCGTTGTTGAACTGGGATGCGTTGCAACGGGATTATTGTGCAGCCACGTAAATCATAGTAATTGAACTAGTCCTAAGGCAGAACTTCTGACGATCTAACTGGTTGCTTCGATGCTGCTATTGGTCAAGCCTTAAAGGTATTTGTATGGTACATAGTTGTACGGACAAGCAGACATAATTGTAAGTAAATTAATTATTTTGCCGGAAATATTACCTCTCATAGCTCGATATGGTTGTAAGAAATTTTCTTCGTTTTTGGTGTTCCTAATATGTCAAATGCATAGCACTAGTTCAAGTAATGACTTACAGTTACATTTTTTTTTAACTTTACCATTGCAACGTGTGCTCATGCATATCATTGATGCATTAAAACTGAAAAGTTAATGTAAAGCTAAACTTTGTGAATGAAAATCTTGATCGGGCCTATTCGTATGAAATGAGCAATTATGCACTTCAGAATCTAATCGAAAAATAATAAAGGACTAGTTCAAAACTCTGGCACAGCTTAATAATAATTTTTGAATATTTTTTATTGGTCATTAGAAGTATACAATGTGCTATCATATTTTATATTTTGTTCGTATGGTTGCGTAACTTAGCATATTTGTGTATGAAATTCAATTTAATGAGTTTGTTTGATGATTGAATTTTATACTCATGTTATTTTGAGCTTCAAGTGATTTTTTACAAAGCGTTTAAGCTACATTTCAATAAAATATTTTATTTAGTCGGAAGTAGACTGCATCAGGTTCATTCTATTTTCATCGACGTTAAATTTGATTAACAGTCATTTGTCCAGTATAGTTTTGCCGTGACGCAAAATTAATTTTGTGTATGAATCAGTATGATATTTTTTTATCGTTCACCGAACGAAACAAATTCAGGATTCAGATCGTGTTTTGACCGCTTAAATTCCTCCTGTTTTGCTTCTGGACAACTTCGGACCAGTTAGCTCCTGCTCGTACTAATAACATCAATTCTAGCCATGCTCCCCCTAAGTACTTCTCACATTTAAGAGATGATCCTAATGGCCTTCCTTAGATTCTGCCGCACGGATGTGAGAATTGCTGTGGATTAGTCTGTACCTAGGTTGACGTTGTTAACTCGTTTGCGGATCGAGGTTACCTCCAGAGTACGTTAATGTTACTTCTGCTTTTCTCATATTTTCCAGAAGATAAAATTTTTTCGACTCGTTAGGAATAATTGCTTATTGTGTGCTAATGATCTCATTATTGTCGCATCTATTTTGACGAATTCAATTCTCATGTGTGCACGATGCAAAATTTGTTCCTTGGCGAAGGCTTTTTCGAAAAAAAATTTATTCAGAGAATGCACATATCAGTTCAGTTCATTACGTTATAAATGAATTAGATCACCTATTGAGCTCAAGTTATTGACACTGAATCAAATTGTGGAAAAAAGTAATACGACGTTCGTTATCATGTCCAAAGTTAGCGCACCTAGTTGTCTTAGGTGTGCTGTTGTGAGCAGCTTGCAGGATGATTGTGTTTGCCAAATACAAAATGACGTCCATGCCAGCTCTCCATGAGACTCGAAAGTTTTGAGTAGAACTTGTCTCAATCAACGCTCACAAATGACAGTATGTCTAATGGTAATATAACGAGTTGTTAAAGGTTTGGGGATGATGCTTTGTCAAATACGAGTATCGTAAAATGAACGTGCTAATATTTCTCTAATTAACCCACATGTTCATTACAGAGAATCATTTCAGAAAGCGCTATTCTCTTACTATTGCTTCTACAAATTTATATGCGTGCGTAGCAATTTCTTAGGTTTAACCATACATTTTAATTCTTCTGTAATTACACCTTTTTCAACTTCAGTTGCTCTCATTTCTTACGTACTGTTCGGAATAATGCGTAAAGAGTTTTTAGTTTCCAACGTCCAATATCTGATGCTCAAGGTTCTGAGTATTTGTTATTCAGCTGGTTTGTAGAGGTTTTCTGTCTCACTTAGATGCGCGATATGTTGCAAGTTACATAATTTGTTGAGTTATTAGATTAGCCTATTTGGTGGCTTCTATTATTTAAAATGATCTGCTCGTTGATGTCAGATGTAGGATTATGGATTTATTCAAGCGACCTCATTTTTTTCGTGCATATGCTAAGGGGTAAATTGAAGGAAGTTGTCCTATTGTACCCACTATAATTTACTTTCTTCATAGACAACTCTTGTGTGACATATATACTAAACAATTCCGATGCTGATGGGTGTCCAGATGGAAACCTCGAGCTACAGAGGAAGTAATATTATTAATAGCGGATTATGAGTAGAGACCTGCGTGTTGTTCGACTCGCTTTTTTGCTCTGTGTCTTCTAAGGTTTTCCATTTTATTCGTTTGTTTACAGTTTCTTCGTTATGCTCTGCCACTGTTGTAATACCTCTCCTGTTACTATCACAGTAAAGCATCTAATTCAATATTTCTTCCGAACGGGTATCTCTATGATTAAGAACTAGGGGATTCTGATCTTCTGGCGTTGTGCGGATAATACAAGTTAATAAAAACTAATTTTTTTGCGGAATGCGTTATTTTTCCCAGGCATGTACTTGGAAAATTGTTAATAATGTTCTCGTTCTTTTTAAGGTTAGGCTGAAACCAGATTAAATAGAATTAGCTCAAAAATATCTAGTAGCTACATTCTTTACTGTTGCTGAGTGTAAAATTATTTTTGAATCAATTAATATAGAACGAAGCTGTACTCGAATTTTTTCCTTTACTGGCTGAAGTGAACATTATGAGTGAGTTCAATTTTATGAGGGTAAATGAAAGGCGTGACCTCGGTTCATAATAACTTCGTGTTAGCTAACAACTTGGTTCAACTTTAAGCCGCAACACATATATCTTTACTACTTAACTTTTATTTCACAGGGCAGGCA
Organism: Orchestia grillus; assembly: GCA_014899125.1. NCBI lineage: Eukaryota > Metazoa > Arthropoda > Malacostraca > Amphipoda > Talitridae > Orchestia > Orchestia grillus. The sequence goes on from VOMN01044658.1 coordinate 152,316, forward strand.
TTACATCGCACTCGACGATTATATGCCAGTTTTTGACAGTCAGTTGCTTTTCTATGGCCTAGGATGACCTTACCAATACGCAACAGTGCTTGTATGGAGTGGGTACTCGCTTCAAGTATTAACATTCATACGCCTTGGTCATTGCGAACGGCGGCTTCGTCACAGACGAAGATGCCAGACATATATTTTAGAAATTTGTCAGTAGTATTTCCTGTTAAGAAGTATGTCAGCTCTGGTAGTACGAATTTATTCGTTTTTAGATGGAACATAAGCGGAATTACATGATATATGCAGTTTTGCGAGGTTTGCTTTGGCTTTAGGTTTTTACGCCTAAGTATGATTATGAAAATGAACAACGAGTATTTCAACTATTCTAAGATAATATCATTAGTGCTCAAGTACGTGTTTTAGTTTTGTTGTAACAATTTATTATGCTAATTTATTTTTCAAGTCAGCTGTATTAATTCTTATAGTTACCAATTTAAATAATTCGAAAGCTTATAACTGTATTCTAAGATAGAGTAGGTGCGAGTGCAGTGTGGTGTTGTTGTTGTGTTCAGCTTTCCCTTCACACGGACGTGTCAGCACCCACTGATGGCGGTCATGAGTCAGGATTTTCTGCGTGTTTTGAGCACAAGACGGAAAACTTGCCTTTGACACCATTGGTGCCTTTGACTCGAGTTAGTGCTGCTGAAGATGGAGCGAGCCTGCAGAGTGATATAATTTATTTTTTTTTATTAGAAATCAAGTATCCAAGTGAGAAGATGTATTATTTATTATTAGTTGATACGACGTTTTAAGGACACTAAGGAATTTTATTCTTTCTTCAAAAATCGATTAATTTTGTCATTTCAATATCATCAGATGTTATTAAATCGGGAAACTAATAAAAATATTATTATATTTGAATTTAGGAATTGTCAATTTTTTATTATTATTTATTGTTTCGTAGAGATAAGGATATAAGATGTAACTTTTATACATCAGCGACCTGGTTATTTGATGGTAGTAAGTTTCAGCAGCAAAGTTAAAGACAGGAATTTTGACTTATCCCTATATGGGTTCAGTAAACGATTTGATAGGATAGAACGTCTTTTTGATTTGAGTGTATCAAGATATCGTTTCGTCCGAGTCCGATGTAACTGCGACTATTTAGCATGGTTTTCATCCTTGGTACTCGCTGGTACTTTTTTATTTAACCTTTAGACTTCGTGAACCGACTAGTTATACTTTCAAGTCTTGTCGATTGCTGTTGAAGTAAGCTTGGTTCTGTAATATAGTAAGAATATTTTAATTACCTTCTCTTTAGTACGTATAAATTGTTAACAATTCAAACCCGCATTTTACTTCTTCAATTATGAGTTGATTCGTCTTTGTTGCTGTTAAGTCGTTAATTGGTGTTTCTACATTTTTCACGTAGTAGCAAGGAAATAACATAACACGTGCGAAAATAACCATTTGTGTCCAAATGTTGAAACTAATGTGAAAAATAATTCATGAGTAATGCTAGGAGTCCGAGTTTGTCGATAACGTTTGCAAAACGTGAATGACATCAACCTTCCGCTTCACTACTCAGTCATGATGGAAGCAGCCATGCGTTGCCCTAGTTCTTTTTTCATGGTTTTGTTTATAAACCTGCACAGCCTAGTAATTGAAGAGCATGCCTTGCTGGCGAAGCTGACTCCAGCTCTTGTCTAATCAGGACTGCGATAACCGCTCTTTCGACGTGAATGTACTCCGTGGTCGATACAGTCGCAGTACGCTGCAGCTCGGACAAAAAAAAAAGTTTTGGGGATAGAGCTCACACGTTCTCGACCTTTTTTGGTCCACGATTTTTGTGATATCTCCTCACGAAATGTTTTTAGTTAGATTAGTTTTTATAGAAAGACAATTAAAATAAAAAATGGTACTTTTCTCATCAGCTCATTTGAAGAAATAAGGAAGAATTCGCGTAGTAGATTTTCTATGGCCTAAAAAAGATGTCTCCGATACACTGTAAGTAGTACCCCTGTTAGAGGAAAGGGACCCGCATGTTGTAAACCGGTGCTTGCTAAATGCACAAGTTTGAATGAAGACTCATTAATGCGCGGCATTATTTATGAATGCATGTTTCGGATGTGCACAGCTACTCCAGGCTCGGACATTTGCATAGGACGTAATAACGAATTGATTTCTTGTGTTAATTGGGTGACCTACGGTTTTCAGGAATGGCGTTTAGTGCTTTGAACTTATCGTATACTTGATTTGCATGTGTATGGCTGCGAGAATTCATTATTGCATTTTACTCGCTTGATTTGAACCTGACGCGTGCTACTACTCACACGATCTCAACTCAATGGTCCAAAGTCCGTTCTAAAGAAGACAGTTGGGGAATTCATTTGCTTATTTGATTCGCTATGTTTATTGCTTGCTTTGAGAAGCGATTTTGGTTCTGCGTTTCACATAAGTACTCTGAATATTTTATATTTTAGGAACTACTGCTATGTATAAACCTCGACTCGATACGTTCAAATTAACACGCTTTGAAATATTTTCTCCATTACCTTCACTGTTGAGGCTCTTCAATTTTAATTCTGCTTATTATTAAATTTGGTCAGAAAGATAGCGATCTCTCCTTGTGAGCTCAAAATAATTGCATTTGAGTTTGTTATTTTTATGTAAACAGTAAACTTGCAATATTTCTACAATGAGTACTTTTGTAGGATTGATGCGTAGTTTTTTGTCTAGTATGTATCTGAAGGTAAACGAGCAGATTATTTCAAGACGTAATTGCCGTTCATTGTGTAGTGCGCGAGTCGTATATTCTAGGGGGATGAATTGTTTCAAACGCCTATTGGTTGAGACGATGCGTTGAAACAATACACGTCTTGTGCTCAATTTCAAGTGAATTCTAACTTTTCTCGGTGCCTTATCATTCCTTGATCTTCGTAGGTTATCATTTCGCGAGTTTTGCAGCTACGTGAGTCCCGTGACTATCTAATCTGTTGAAGAGGTGCTTTAACTATTGATCTTCACGTCCCTTGCTTTATCGCTGGTGTTGAGCAATCAATTTACTCGGTTTCTATTGAGAGGGAGACAGGGAAGTGACAGCAGAAGGGAGGAGGGGTTACGAGGGGGTTGGGTTGCTGCTGCTGGAACTCCAGTGCCTGGTGATCAATATGGAGAGGGCTCCCTCCCTCTGTCCCTTTGCTCTTTCCAGGTTTTATTCAGTTTTCTTTTTTTTGTGGCGTCTGGCATAGCTCTGAAGAATGAAAGCAACGCTAAAAGAATGTTCCTTCCTTGTCATTTTTATGCCAGGGCGTCCGTCTGAAGATTCTTTTCTTGTTTTTTTTTTGTGCGAGATGGCGACGTATTTCAGGGCCTGCATTTGACCTGGACGATCCGACGAGCTTTAGCTTCTTTATGCTGTAGGAATAATGCATTGCGTTCCGTATTGACTTGCCTTCGCTGCTTGGTTGGCTTGAGCAGCAAAACACCTACACTCTTCGCAATGGTAAGCAGGCTACAATCTTCCTGAGAAGTATATTTCTGTTGCTTCTTTTACTTCGCATACGCGTCCAAGTACAACTGTGTAAGTGGATGGAATTTCATTTGGGCGTACTATATTGGAGTTGTGTTAGTATAGGGGTTAGTCATTGTCTGCTCTGTAAAAGCTTGTTGTTTATTATTTTCATGGACGTTGAAAATTACATTTTCACCTTGTACATGCGTGTTGGTGTACGCCTTTCGAAATTTGATTCAAGTTCTTACTCTTATTTCCACGAACCATTGCAAGACTTTGGTGTTATATAGATTTTTGAATAAGTATTATCGCTAGGGTCTGTCCATTCAATGAACTTGAAACGTATGCCCTATTATTGCCGATGACCGTTTCTCCATGGCATCTCTTTGATTTCCCGTTGCTATTGTAGGCTCCGTTGGCTCATGCCTCTTCGTTGTTTTCTGTTCTTCCCTTGCCGCCCGGGCTGGGAGGCCTCGTGTTTGTAGGGGCGAACTGAGCGTGCTTATCTTTGGAGCATCACTGGAGGTCTGTGAAGCTTTTTTTTGTTTGCGCGGGAATTCGGAGCCCAACGTTTGTTTGGGGATGCTTTCTTTCGCTTGCAGCGATGAACGCGGCTCTAAATTGGCGTATTATTTTGCCCTTGTTATTTCTGATAGTGCTGCTCTGGTGCTCTTTTGCATCGGTCGAACAATTGTTGATTGCACCATTTAATTTCTATTTATTGATGTTTAATTATATGCATTCTTCGGGTACTACTGCCTCACTGGTTTTCAATATTATTTTAGTTATTGATAAACATTGAGGAAGTGTTAGTAAATTATTGGTAGAAATTGATATAATTGTCCAAGTCATCCAATTTTTACTCAATAATTTCAAGGAATGAATCTTGCGACAAGTAATACTCGGTATAAGTAGCGGTCGAGGTTGTTCATCAGTTAGCGGTCTTGAGAAAAAAGTTTACGCTTCACGTCCACTGCCAAAATACATGGCGTGTTGAGCGAGGTAACACGCCAATTGAGTCGTTAGATGTATCTGTCGAAGCATTTTGTTGTAGGCTTGTGGAGTTTGTTTTTGTCGAACTGTTGGGAGTTGTTCGATTGAGAGTTAGAACATCTGGGTAGCGTAGCAATTTTGAGCTGCTACGAAGTAGAGGTGGTAATGTCAAGTCACTTTCATCCAGGGTTCATGACTATTGTAGCTTAGTGTACGGATGCCTGCACTTATGCTCACAAGTCCACGGAGTTGGCGTTCCATCAAATCACAGACGCCTTAAAACCAAGACAGATCGAACTATCGGCTCAATTGATGGAAGGAACGTTGTTTCGTTAATAGTTAAAGTCAGGCACAAGTTTATCGTTCAAATTTCTTTAACGATTGTGTAGTTCATTATTTAGTGTAGGCTTAAAATAACCCCTGATTTTTTTCTTATTCTAACCGTGATTCTTTTTTTTTAATTCCAATTCTTTCATTGTCACCCACATAAGGGAGGGAACTGTTAGTAAAGGGTTCAACCAACCCAACTTCTGTGCAAGTTTGCCATCGTAGCGCCGCGTGCTCGCTCGCTCAAGTTTGCTTGAGTCGTGAACGGAGTTTGGCGAGAGTTTGGAGGCTATGCACGCGACCGCGCCAACTTTAGCCTCGTTTCGGACAGGTAGCTTTAGCATTGCTTGTTTGTAGCGCCATTTCCTGTGCGTACGACAACTGTCCAGCTGCCCATGCTGGGTTTAAAATGCATCGTGTTCCCTGAGGAGACACGGCTTGGCGGGAAGAAAGCGAAGTTCTCTGATAAAACATTGTTCATAGTAAATTATTAAAGACTGTTTCACATCGGGCGAATCTATGCTTTCTATTTCTTTATTTGGTTGGATACATTTCTAGCGTATTTTTTAGTGCCTTTTTTTGGGGGTGATGATGAAGATAATGATGATCGGAAATTAAATTATTAGTTGAGAAAGTACTAGACTGAAGTGAAGCGAGCAATATTTTGGGGATAATTTTGAGTATTAGTGGAAGTTAGAAGATATTTTCGTATTTGAAACGTTGAAGCAAAGTGCGAGGAGATTTTGGAATTGAAGCAATACGCGTATCATGTCGAGACCTTGAATAAATAGATCATTATAACACAGGTGCTGAGGTACTTTATACGTCACGTATTTGATCATCAAATAGATTAGATTATACTCTGTTTCAATTTATTTATAGCATTGCAATTAATTTATCATTTTAGCTATTTAGAATTACTTCTTATGACCTTGTTTGGAACTGATTTGTAACTATACAGAACAACTACTTCGTTCCAGGAACACAAAATAGGCAATGGGATAAAGTTAGTTAGCTTTCTCTATCGTTTGCTTTGGGGAGTCTTCTTTATCTTTTTTATCTTTTCTTGCTCTTCATTCTTGGCTTGCTGTTTCTATGTGCATGGGATCCCGTGGGAACACGCCTTGGGCTTAGATTCCTCGTTTTCAATAGACCATATTAAATGGTTTCTTCTCTTTGCTCGTTTTGAATCACATTACACGTGGATAGAGGGCTTTGAACTAACTAATAATAAGAGTAATATTAATCTTCAGTACAATTTTCATAATTTACGTGGTTAAAAAAATACGTTTTCTCGTTAAATTAGATAGGTGTGTATGAATTGGTCTAGTTTATTTTGAATTAGTTTAGAGAAATGTTTAAAAATTGGGATCTTGTGACGTTATGCAGTCCAATTTATTGTGTAATGGGAGTGAAATTTTAAAATGGTAGGATTCGGGTCTTTTTCCTTCGTCCTATTAAGGGTATGAAATATTTTTATTAGCCTGTGTTTATTCTTTGTTTTTGATGGTATTATAATTGAACTGGATGCCAGTCATCAATGTATGATAGGTCTCATACGCTTGCATTTGCCGTAACCTAGAGTTATCCCCAACTCACATTAAGAAAAGTGTTTGGTGATGATCATTCCTAATTTAATTTTTACCGTAACTCCCAGGTTTATCTTGATATCCATGCATTAAAGCAAGAGAAGTTGTTAGAGAATTCGTGAAGTAGGTGATGTACGTGGTGAAGATAGGAGTACTTGTATAATATTGATATCTATTGTCAGTAAATATCTCATCCTTGAACAACAATCTTCTTTGTTACCCGTGCAATAATAAGTTATGTGTGTTATAGGTTTCATTTGTTCATATGGTTTCTTGATGGCATTTTTCTTAATCTTTGAACAAGTAAGACCTGATCTTACGTAACTGACCTGTCGCTTATCCTTGTTCAGAGTATTCTGTGAATAGTTAATAATTGTTATAGTGTGATACTTTGCATATTATTAAGACTTCTAAAATATAAATGATGATGTTAAAAAAGATTAAGTTCATTATCATCACAAATCTGATTTTGAAGTTGTGCAAGCAAGTTAGTTTTTTCACTGTAATCCTGGTTTTCATTGTTCATTATTTAATTTTATTATTTCAGTTGTAGGCGCTAAAAATAGAATTGCCATGGGGCTATATGATGGCTAATTTTATTAATCATAGTGGGCTACAATGTTTTCTAGCATGAGAGGCACATGGATTGTAAAGCAACCAACTATTACTGTAATACCCACAACTTGATGGAAAAATTGTTTTCCATTTCATGATATTGACGCCACTTGTTTGCTAACAAGCATATTGAGTTGAGTCTCAATATTGATTTGGGACTTATTAGTCTCACCCTGTGTAGCAATTTGCACCTGTATTTTAATTTTTGATGAGTGCCGAGTATTTATTGTTGTGTTTCCTAATAAGTAGTATACCAGTTCTAAATTGTTGATGTATTTCAGGAGGTGGCTGGAGTTGGCCATGACGGCAGTAGAAGATCGACTGCATCATCCCCATACCTTCACCACCAACAACACCACCTTCACCATCACCCCTACCTCCATCACTACACGTCGAGCACAACACCAGGCTCCTCATCCTCTCCTAAAACGACTGTTGCTTCAAAAGGCAGCTCATCACCCCCTTCCACTCCTGTCCACCATTACTCTCAGCAGCAGCAGCAACAGCAGCAGCAGCACTACTATCCACCTCCACACGGAGCAGCTCCCCCACCTCCGCCTCCTCATCAATACCATCCTGGGTATTTACACCCCCAACAGCAGCAACAGCAGCACCTCCAGCAGGGCTCCAACAGCGGAGGCAGTGCATCACCGCATTACTCTGCCTCCCCTCCTCCACCCTCTTCTGTTGCTACTTCTCTAGTGCCCCCTTCCTCTACCTCCTCTACTTCTTCATCTTCTTCTTCCTCCCCTTCTCCACATCCACCACCTCCGGGCATGAGGGTTTCTCCTGCTCCCCCACCTCCATCCTCCTCCTCCCATCACCATCACCTGCACCCACACCACACTCCTCATATGACGCCTGCTGTTGGTAAGTTCGGAAAACGCTTGCAATACGTGGCATTCAATTAATTTAGGAACAAATTGAAGGTAGTTTACAGCAGCAATATGTATTGTAGCTAATTGGTTTTCTTGATGAGTTTTTGAAAATTGACTGTGAATATTATTTAAATTTATTGATTTACTGTGCCATCTGGTAGTTACAGGATGCATCTTTTACCCGTTTGAATAGAAGGCCTCTAAAATATCCACGCAAATTCTGCGTGAGTAAATTTGCTTCTTTTATAAATTCTAATGCAAATTGAATTGTACTATATTCACCGTCTCAAAAATTAGAAACTGTCAACTTTTTTGCACATTTTTTTCATCTTTCACTATCTGATCCTTCGTGATCATCATATGATGAAGCCTTCACGTCCCTGCTTATGTGCTTCTTCTCTCTTGAACCACTAAGTATTTCACTTGCCTCTGTTGTTGCTTTTTATGTTCTCATTCATAAAAACGGGATTATAATCAGAGGATTTTACAGGAGGACCTTCGTGCACGAATAGCACCAGCAGCAGTGGAGGCAGCAGTGCAGTAGGCCTTCCACCTGCTCCAGGTCACCCCTCCTCTGGCGGCGACGCTCGCAACAGCCCCACGATGCACGCCCCTCCTTACCCTCCGAATGGGCCTCCCCATGCCCCACCTCCTCACGGGTATCCCGCCAAAATGGGAGGCCACATGTCTCCGGCTGGCCTCCCGTACCCCCAGCCTGGAGCTTACCAGCAGCCTGGAGGTCTGCAGTACCCAGGGGCTAGACCTCAGGGCTCCTCTATGCATCCATTCCCTCAGAACTTCCCTCCCGGCGGACCCCAACCTCCACAAGGTCCTCCATCTTCTCTTCCTCCCTCACATCAATTCCCTCCTCGCCCTCCTCACAGTAACCACGGCCCTCCGTCACAATACAGCCCCTACCCTCACTATGGCACTCAGCCAGCTTGGGGGCCTAATATGGGCCAGGGGCCTCCCCCCTCCAGTGTACTGGGGTCCCCTGGCCTAGGGGGTAAGAGCCAGCATCCTGGACAGCCAGGTGGGGGAGCTGCAGGGCTTCCCCGTCCCCATACTCCTCCTCAATACCTCAAGCAGCACATCCATCAAAAAATGGGCGTATATGGCCCACCTCCTGGGGCACCCCCCTCAGCTGGCGGACCTTCACAAATGTACCCTAATGGGCCTGGACTTAATCCCGGCTTGGGAAGCGGGGTTAGAGACAGCAGTCCTGGTGTGGGGATGGTCAACAGTCCTGCTCCTCATGGAGTTCAGAACAGTGCAATGCCTCCCCCAACATCCACTCCTGGCCCAAATGAATTAGAGACCTCTACTCCTTCTGCTCCACCCAATTCCTCATCTGGCAACAGCACTAGCTCACTTCCCCCTCAACAGCAACCTCCGCCTATTGGACCTGACGGCAACCCTCTCGTTGACGATGCTTCCCAACAGTCCACGCTCAGCAACACTTCAGCTGGTGAGAGCTTTGGTGTTACTATCAGGGATGTTCATTCAGTTTTTGTCTGGGTTGTGATTTCTCAGGTTGTACGAAATGGTGCTCTTTCACTTGACGTCTGTGCATATCAATGCAGCATGCGAAAAATTCTAGTATAGGAAAGGTAAATAAGCCAGCGGAAGTAACTTGTAACGTATTGCGATTGATAAGCGTCGATCACAGTGATTTTGTAACAAGATTTTAACCTGTGAATTTAATTGTACCCTGTAGGGACGAATTGAGTTTAACGCCTTACAAGAGGCTTTTTATGGTGAATACTGTAGTGCCGGCGAGAGGTCGTTAAAGCTGAAGAATGCGTGTGTTTCACTATTTCATTGAAAGCCGCAAATTGAAGACCTGGTTGTGCGTTTTGCCGAGAGAGCTAGTCTGAAATGATGGACAAAAATCTACGAGGTCCTGTAGCAGCCTAAGCCTTTTGAATAGGGCTTAGACCCAACAAGGACTGAGCGGTACGGTTCGGGGATAGTGCTGCAGCGATTCGTTGTGACCGTAGTGAATTGTTTATGGGATTACATCATTATGAATCTGATGCAGCTATACGGGTATTTAGTCTTACTATCTTGCCCTGAGCTGTTCATGTTTGAGTACTCATACATACTGGAGAGACGTAATGCTGTTATGACTCGGCAAAGCAAACCTATAGCCGTCTACTTTACAAATAATCACCACTCCGTTTTTTTTTTAAATCAGGGTTGTTTTCTCACCTTAAAATTGAATTAAAGGCAATTTTATTTTACACATATTATAATTTTTTTTATTAATGTATGATTTATTAATTACGAGACGAGTAAGGTGAAAAATAAATTAAAGAAGTTGTAGTTAATCACTTTAATATCTGTACACTAAACTTTCGGGTATTAAGGGGGAAAAAATTATTTCCTGAACGTAACATTTTAATTTTAGTCGTACTCTCGGCCGAAGTTTCAGATTAAATCCCTAACCTCAATCCGAATTGGAGACCCTAACTTCCACCCCTAATTTTGATCTTTGCGTTTATCTAATTTCTCAAATTTTTAAATTGGGAAATTTACCATGCCTTGATTCTAATTTGTCAACTTAAAACCATGGCATGAATACTAACATACCGTGTCGCTGCCATGGTCACCCTGGATTCTTGCATAACATTTTTTACTCGTTAGTCGACGTGGGTGTGACAAATCTCACCAAAAATGCAAGCGGGTGAAGCATCTTTGACTTATATTATCAATTGCGAAAACACATTTTTGACGTCATTACTATTGGCTGTGGTGAAGGGACAATTTGACTACGTGGGTTCAAGTTCTGAGTTGTGCTGCCATCTAGCATCCAGCAGGGCTCTCCCCTCATGGCTATATCGTGCGTTGAAGAGGCTGTGTTGTTTAGGGTGGGGATTATGACAGAACTTTCCGCGCCTACGACAGAGAAGGGCCACAGTATGTTCTTGTCACTCGCGTTAGATTCCAATGTTGGTGTTTTGTTATACATACACACCAGGTTCTCCAAGCTTCAGTTTTGGGAGGTGAATATCAGTATTTTGGTACCCTTGTAAATTCAACTGCTGGTCAGCAGTTTATTTGTTCTTTACTTTATTGCTGAGTGGGACATGAGGTACTACACAGTATAAGCAGTATCAAAAGTATGAGGGTTCGTAATGCATGTTTATTTAACGTTTATATTGAGGATTCTAAGCTTTGCTTAGCTTTTAGAACAACGAAGTCAGATCATCGTGCGTGTAGCTGTGTTTGTTATAGAATTTTAGCTTATTGACAAAGTAGGGTGGTTTTTCACGCGGTGAAAATTATGATTTTTATTGTGACTGTGGACAACTATGCAAGATACTCGTACATAATGATTGTTGTACATTTCACCTAAATTTTTTATCACATAGTCCAGACTTGATGTTTAATTTTATTTTCAGGTGTATCTAAACGTTAAAACTTCTATGCAAGGTTGATATTTTCATTTGCCAAGTATTTTTTTTTGTCGTTTTTTGAATATTCCATTGCAGAAAAGAGGTATGCGCTCTACGATTAAGTATCTTTAACAAAAGGGAATGTTGTTTATTTCCTACAATACCAAACATTCCTTCTTCCAAAATTTCCCATCAAACTGTTAGATTCATGTATAATTAGCTATAGTAATACCGAGCCTCGTATTCGTTGCTGAGATGTTTGAAGACAATTGTGCAAGCAACTCTGTTCACCAGTTCGTTTGAGGCTCCGGTTTGTCGGCTCTCCTGTGGGTTTTTTTGTTAGTGATGGTCGAATTGCCGCTGCCGAATAGCCTCGAATGTGGTAACGCTTGGCGACTAACGCTAACCTTGTCTGACGTTCATTTCTGCGCCAGTTCACTTAGGTCTTCATCTCATTTTTATTACTTTACAGCATCGGGAGACGACCGATCTTTAACACCCAAGCCGCACAAAGACGGCCCAGGATCTGGATCCTCCTTACCTGCAATGATGAGCGGAGGAAACATGATGGGGCCAGGGGGGCCTATGGGGGGTCAACCTCCCATGCAGTATGGGTCATCTCCCCACGGCGGCCCCCCACCCATGAACTCACACCCGCTCAACTCTCACCCTCAGCATCACCAAAACTCTGCTCCGTCTCCCGGCAGTCAGCCCACAGAGCAGCCTGAATATGAGGGCAACGTCAACTCGCCGGGATGGCCCAGAAGTCCCAGTACGCAACAGCCCCCGAGCGCGGTGAGTCGTATTAGCTAGCAGGTCACGGTGTCCAGGCTGCTGCTGACAACTGCGATAGCTTAGAGAAATGAATGCGTTTCATTTATGTATATTTCTTCAGAAAACAATAAGCAGTTTCACTAAGTGCACATTTCGGAAATGCGCTTATCTCAGGCCCAACTACGTTGGTAGGCCGCACCTTTGATGCGTATTCAAAATTTATTTCCATATTTTTTCGTACTCTTATTACACGTAGGAAGCGAAATTGGATTGTGTTTCACACCATTTGGAACGAATAAATTTCCGTCTCACGAAGATGTGTGTACTATTTGAGTAGAGACTTCCTTTTTGTATAGTTGCTTCTGTCTCACCTGCATTCAGATTCTTGTCTGCCTTGGCCACTACCCTCAGCGTTGAAATAGTTGTGTGGCACCTGCACAGGTGCTGAAAACCTGACATCGCCAGTTTTTGTCATGCTTAGCATTAAAGAGTTATTTCACGTGTGAACTTTTCCAAAGGTACATTTTATAATCGTGTATATAATCACTTTTTTCACATTAATTAATGTACCACTTATCATTTGCACTAACGTGTTAGCAAGCGTTTAAAGCTGGTAAGAAATTCATTAGCTTTCGTGAGGTCTAATAGCTTAAAAACTTGAATAGTTTAAAGCTCACAAAACTTGTTTCTCTAAATTTTCAGGAATGATTTATCTATGGTGTCTATGATTTATCTAATACCTAACATCATATTAACATACTAATATTTAGGTATAAACTGATTGAAAAAATATACTCCAATACTGTATGATGTTAGGTATTATCATTTATTCTCACGAGAGTATCTGTATCTAACTTACCATGGCCGTACGATGGAGTTTGTGAGCAGTTTCTCGAACAGAAATTTAGTTCTAATCAATGAATTACATATCGCTGTTATGGAGCGAGGAAATCTATGTTGAGTCGTTTTTAAGTTGCCTAATTCACTCGTCTTTTAGAAGTAATTGTACTGAGCACTATTTCAACCTTCACTTCATTTTATTTGCACCATCAAAAATAATTGTTGTTAATCATACTCTGACTGTATCCCTTAGCGTTCTAGTTAGTATGTGTGTGAAGTCAATGGCTGCTAGTAGAAATTAGCTTTGAAAGCCGTGTGTACTGACAAAATTGTCCGTTATTTCAAACCGACCAAATTACCATCCTTTTTTAATCAGTTATTGTATAAGATTTTATTTTTGTTGTTCTTCAGGCATATGGAAACAGCAGCGCACCTCCGGCACCTGATATCTACCGCTCCACAAAGGTTACTACCGCTATTAGTCGGTCCGCTCTTTTACGCTGCTAAATATTTTTTTCTCTCTCGCATTTTTTTCTAGAACTACTAATTCCTATGTCTCGACTCTATTTCGTCATCTGAAATTTATAGATGTTTTGCATCTAAAAGTTTGAACGAAAACTAATTTAAGTTTCTTTATTCGCCATCATTCCGATGTGCTTCATGAGACGAGTCCCGATTCAAAGTTTATATAACATGCTTTAAATAGTGTCTCTGATTTGTCTGAACCATTGACTAAGAATCACTTAAAGTCATGATGGCCTTAAGTGTGATGAAGCCAGACCTGAGAGTATCTTTCTTGGGACCTCTAATAAATTCTGCAGCTCATAGAAGTCTACTTCAGTGAGGCAAAAATATTTGCATGATGAATTAACTTTTCATTTGACCCAATTAACCTTTTAACTTTTCCCAATTAACTTTGTCATTACTATTGAGTCTTGCTTCAGACTATTTACTTTTTTACCTGTAAAATTCAAATGTCCTATGCATAGTGTTCTATTTCGGTAGATGTATGTGGAAAATGAAGGTACGGATCATTGTTCATGTTACGCATATCGAAATGCATTTATTTTGGTCTGCTTATTTTTACAGTCATCGTTCGAGATTTAATTTTTGTGTTAAAGCCATTTCTTACTTTGAATTCAGGTTGAGTCATTATCTTGCAATTTACTAATCATAGTTCTATCTTCGGTGTAAGGGTCCATGATCGTCACCCGCTTGTGGAAATGCTCATATTTTTCGTCTCGATTCTTCAGTGTGATGCGATGTTCAATAACTGTCACGTGTCCAGTGTTACCGAAGCAGTCAGTGCTTTATGCTTTTGGTGTTTTACTCTTTTGAGATGCCCTCACTCTTGATGCTAATGTGACGTTTTTGTTTAGCTGAAGATTTTCAGTGCTACAAAGTCGAGGTTTTAAAACTTGTGAACTAGTCAACTTGTATTTATTTAAAGGGTAACTGTAAGCTGATGGAAAGTTGACCTTGAAGAACTATCCCAAATTCTATGTACCTTTACTTATCAGAAATCCTTCAATCATCATAGGGTTCATGTAGTCACTTCAGTGGTTTATTTTGTCCTTGTTTTTCATGGTACTTTTTCATTGTCTATAGTAAACACGAAGTTATTGTGTTCTTCCATACTTGTGTTCTCATTATCTTGATACATCTTACTTCACTATTTTTGCTTGTCTTATTTTATATGCATGGTTTATTTCGAGTTTTTGCACCGGTCATTCAACGTACTTTTGCCCACAACGAACACTTGTCTTGGAGGAGGCTTTTGTTTTTTTACTCTGTAACTAAAAACTTGTTCTTACGGGTTGTTTTATAATTCATGTGACATTTTCTCTCTCTGGGACCAGTTGTGCATTTCAAATACTTCTGTATTTCCAAATTTCTCATTTCAAAATCTTCAGAACGAAATTTTGAATGATTACCTAGTTTTGACACTGCTAAATTTGTCTTAAAATATAATTATCAAAATTTTCATTTCATATGCTTGCATACAAAACTTTGGTTTTTGCTATGAACAGTGCGATAAAGCGCGAGTAGGAATTTATTAATATATTTTTATGTTCAGGCTGACAACATAGGACGACTGTACGAGATGAGCGACAGCCCCGAGAGACGCGTCTGGCTTGACAAGCTCCTCAAATTCATGGAGGACAACAAAACTCCCATCGCCGCTTGTCCTACCATCAGCAAAAACCCGCTCGATCTCTACGCTCTGTATTTGCATGTGAAGGAGCGGGGAGGATTTATGGAGGTGAGGCAGCGTAGCCTTATAATAATGTTGGTGCTAATTATTCCCTGGTGCCGTTCCTTGTCTTTTAAATTGGTAGAGTCATTCCGTCGGCCTGTTGAAAAAAACCCTTGGCAATTCCAGGTTGAAATGGCCATTTGCTGCAAATGATATATTAGTTCAGAAAAGTATATTTTAACCACATGTGACGTCTCGTTTACATTGTTTTTTATTTGATTACCAGGTAACGAAGAACAAACAGTGGAAGGACGTGGCTGCAGTCATGGGCATTGGAGCATCTTCGAGTGGCTCGTACACTTTACGGAAGCATTATATGAAGCATATTTTGGCCTACGAATGTCGATACGACAGAGGTGGCATTGACCCACAACCCATTATCAGCCAAATCGAGGCTTCAGCAAAGAAAAAGACCACTAAAAATGTCTCCGTTCCATCTCCAGGTGAAGAGCTAGGGCTTCACTAACATAGAGCTGGAATATGCATGGTGATTTTGCAAACATTATCTTGTTCAATACATTGTGATGGATACTACCTTACAAGGCTGTTATAAATATGTGATGTAATTTTTTGTGACAAACAAAAATTAATTTTTCACTGTAATGTGCAACTAGAACGATAACTCTCGGTCACAAAGCTAAGTGATTCCATCTCCGATGTAACTGCTCTGTATGTTGCCACTATCCGCCTCATCCGAGTCTTGGTCACATCGATGGATACTTCTGGGTCTTCTTGCTCTCAATACTCTAGTTCTTTCTTTAAAAGAGTGGTCCTCATTTTCCTAGTTTATAGCTCACCTAGGTTTTGAAAGGCCCTGTGCGACAGTGCGATGTGAGGATTTTGAAACCTTACACACGAATTTGAGCTCTTATTTAATCTTTTGCACCTATTAACACGTAGCTCTGAAGCATAAATCGTCGAGAATGACTATTTTTCAAGCCTGGTGCTGAGTCGCCCTGAACTGTCCGACTCTTATGCCCCGTTTTGCAGAACAGAGACCAGGTTGTACAAATGCTCAGGTAAAACGACTGATCGCTATTTGTTTGTTTCAGGATCTTCAAACTCTCAGGATTCATTCCCACCAGCGGGGAGCAATAGCAGCAGCATGGATGGCTATTCGAACGGACCTCCTCACCCCGGCATGCCTCCTTATCCCCCCTACCCTCCGTCTTCTGACTACCCTTCTCACATGCAGCAACGGCCTCCTACTCAGTCTCAGCCTGGTCAGTGAGAGCATGTCTCTTTCAAATTCAAGGTGTGACTGCCAAGCGATCCTGGTGTTGCCTTATGGGGCAAGGTTGAATGATGCCACAGGGATCAACTCAGTTTCAAGTATATCAAATAAGTATTCCCGATCATCTCCGAGATGAAAAAGTCAACCAAATTGGCTTCGTTTTGTGTTCAGTTCGTTATTATTCGGATTTTGTTTAAAATATTTACTTCTATATAAGTGGGGAAAACATGCTTTTCTGATAGCACGAAGTGAAAGCTCTTATCACGCTTGGTTCCTACATGGGAAAGTTAGAAGGGGCTCGTTGTGTCTGAAAACGTTCCTCAGAAGTCAGAAAACTGAGGTCTTGAGAGCTGTTTCTTGTTTCGACGCACAATTTGAGGCAAAAAATGGCGTAATTATTACTGTTCTTTGAACGCAATTAAAACGTTTACCTATTGCTCACAATACGTCGCTAAATAATTTTAGCTAGTCAGAGATAGGGCTCCAGTTTTCATTGACACGTAATTTTTTAACTACTTTAAATTGCTTGCGTTCTCTGATTTTAATCCTTTTTTTGCCTTGTCATCATTCTCAGACCCTCTGACGCTCGAGCTCTACTCTATTTTCTATCAAGCACAGCAATTAGCTTAGATTTCACGTCTTGAACACTAACGTTTCTGTAGTCGAAAGTTGAGAGTAAATGTTTTTTTTATATTAGATTACTAATTTATACTTTAACAATTGTGATGTGATAATGATGAATGTTATTGGATAGTGCCTAGGTATAATAGATATCATTCATGCATCAATTCTTGGATTTTTATTCTTAATTTTTCAATAAAAGCGTGCTTCGTTTCCGATGATGTATTATCATGTAGAAACTCGCATAATAAGGAATGCATTTTGACTGTGGGCTCTTTATTCGCTGAAGTTTCATGGCTTCTATTAATTCTTTTATGTAGCCTGCTTTTTTTCGTTCTCGAAGGTCAGATGTGTAAATTTAAGTTAAGCGTACCCAAAATATGAGCCATGTCGTTAGAAAGTGAGTAAATAAATACGTAAATGGAGAGTGAAGCAGTACGTTGGGGCTGAGCAGGCCTACTGACGAGTGGCGCTGCAGAGCGCGTTAGCGTCTCTAACCCTTTTGATGACGACCCAGTGCCTTGGGGCAGAGGTGCCGGTGGTATTAGAACCCTCAGGCCCCTCATGGGTAAGGGATTTGTGTGATGCTGCTGGGCATAGATGTGATGATGCACTCGACTTACATGCGTGGTACCTTCCGGTCATTTCGTCATAGTATTTTGTACGATTTCTGCACTTCTTGGGTTCGAGTTGAAAACCATTTTTGCACCGCGTTTCAAAGTGATTCTTGCACATGATGCACGTGGGGTCAAGTACAATATATTATGCCACAACGCTGGTTTCAATTGAAGTCGAAGTTGTCAATTAATACACTATTTTGATTTTCCTGTGGGGATTTAAGTGTCATACTCGTTTCATGTAATTCATGGTACCTCTTGAACAAACTGTCGCCCCTTGACTCAAGTGGCAATATTTGCCGGTTTGATTATTCCTGCTATTCGTGCACATTTTTAATCTTATTTTCAATTCTTGTAGCAAAAGAGAGAAAGTTGTTTGTCGTTTACACTTCTACGATTTCAGTTTTTGTTGAAATCTTTGAGCCCTGATGCTTTTGAACCTTATTTCGAATTTTGGTAATTCATAAATGCTTCAGTCGGTATTTAAGCATTTTCATTTTCTTTGAGCCACTGAAAACCGTGCTGTTCTTCGTCCGTTTTTTCATGCGTTAGTTTTTTATTCTCGAACGATTCTGTGGAAGGATTGTCAGTCGCTTGTGGACTTTCTTTAATGTTGCTAATAAGCACCATCCTCCCATTGCAAACTTGAATTTTGACGAGCTGGCTTCACTAGTACGAAATCTCTTGAAATAACCAGATGTGCTCTCTTGGATCCGAATTTTGTTGGCCATGGGTTGTATTACTGCAGGTTTTGGTCGTATTATTCACGAGTTACTGTTGCAATAGTGTTAGGTTCTTTTGTAGTGGAAAACCTGCGCATGATGGCGACGCTTCGTGGGAAATAATGAAAATTATACTATATGAGGCCAAACTGTTGATTAGAGTCGAAATTTGGGCTGCATAATTTTGAAAATATGTTCGTTCAATTATGAGCCGAAAGACATAGGAAATCTTATTCCATTTCGCATTTCATTTTCTTTCATGATGTAAAACGTAATTTTTGTCACTCGTAGGTTTATAGTTTAATTGTTAGTTAGTTGAAAAATACAGCTCTAATTCCTTCATTGTGCAAAAGTGTTTTAGTGAGGCGTATGTGTTCAAAGCTGCTCCGATAAATTTTAAAGGTTTTTGTATGGGGTAAAAGTTGCACTCGATTCACATGCTAGGAATAAATTTCAACACCTCTTTCAGGTCTCAAACGCCTATGGTTATGTTAATTTTATTTTTTAATTTTTATATGCGAGTAAGTTCTTATTTGACTTTTGTGAAGTATTAAAACTAGGAAGTCTTTTTACAGCGTGGTTTGTTGCACCGTTAGTATTTGAGATTCATTTTTGCAGACGTCCTCTGCCGAGTTCGTGTGAAGTATCGAGCTTTTGTTATTGAACATTTAGTGTATTAGTCGTGCATGTTTCATATTAATGAACTTAGCTATTTTCAGTGCGTGAGATTTAGTTGTCCACATACTTATAGTTCTGTCGAATGACTTGGTTGTACTCAAAATTTCATATTCACACAATTGTTGCAACGTAAATTAGCTTGGTCGAGCACAAGTACGCATAACGTTATTCTAACATATCTCTGTGATTGATCCCATTCTATGTGATTGTGGTGTCGATCTAATGGTTTCCTAACTTTAGTTCAAAAAATGTACCTATTTAATTGGAATTAACTATTATGTGTCATTACGAAAGTCTTCACTACGAGAGGCAGTAGATTTATTGCTCTGAGTTGAAAGCTTTGACTACCTCGTCCGTTTATGCAAGAACATTTATGTGATATCTTTAATTTTCTTTTGTTGAAAACAAGTTCTACCTTAAAACTTATCATTTGATAAAAATAGTATTCGTAAGAAATCTATTTGGAAAATATTAGCATGAAAGCTGGAACTAGTGCAAATCTAAGATGGGCGTTAATAACTTGACGCAATTTGAGATCTGTTTCGTAATTTTTTTTATTTATTATTTACCGAACTCTTCGGTGAAATCTGAAAACATATTTGGCTTTCCCGATGTTCGTAATTTCATTTTTTCCTATTGAAAATATAAACTAATTATTTATTTTTGTAGCAGTAAAGATAACCAGAACTAGCCTCATCTTGAATTTTAATTATAAATACTGACGAACATAATTCTAAAATTTTCGAGCATAACCTTAAGCTCGAAGTGATTTAAGGCTTTTTCAAATCTCTCAATATGCAGGAACTTACGTTGAATAAGAATAAAATATTTACTTTTTGGCTTTCATTGTGCAGGCTACCAGGGATATCAGGGTAACCAGTATCCTGGATACCAAGGTATGCACAGCGGTTATAGTCAAGGCGGTTACCCTCCTTCTTCGGGTTACCCGCCTGATAGCCGTGGTTACCAAGGAGGACCTCCCCCTCCCGGCCCTCCTAATCATCAGGGCAGTTACCAGGGCTATCAGCAGACTGGATACCAGAGAGGAACTGGCTACCCGCCGCCTGGTCAGCCAGGCTTTCAACAGGAACAATATTCTGTGAGTACCTGCACTTGAAACTCTTCCTTCGCTGCAATGTGCCATTTTGTATACACGAAGGTTTTTAAACCATGTTTAGTGTTCACTTTCCTTTAGATTAAAATTGTGTTGCAAGAGACATTGCCTTCGCAGTGGATATTTCATTTGACTTTTATTTTGAAATAATTTGTGGTAGAAGGATACATCCACTCTTTTAAGTGTTGAAACATTTAATTCGTGTGAAATCGGGGTAAAATAATTGTTTTGAAAATAAAATTCGTTATAATAACGTACAAAAATAACCCATGCTGAATTGCATTTAATTTTCAATTGTTTGTTCAAAATAATGAACAAGCTTTCGTATAATTAGAAAAATCAGTAATTGAACATGAAGTCAAAACCATAGATTCTGTAGGACAAGAGAGAACACACGGTTCATGTAATCCTACTGTAATGTTCACTTACAATGAGCTTGCTGCGACGAGTGTTCCGGCCTCTGTGTATGGGTAGCATTAATGCTTCTTTGCTTTGTGTTGGCTGAGCCTCTGTAACTGTAGCTTTGTGCTTGTTGCTTTCCCTGATCAGTGTAGCTTCAAGTAATCCCTGTTTGATGCATAATGCGCTTGCTTCTGTTTTGTGTTTTTAATCCCCAACGTACATTTAGCATGTATTTATGGATGTTCTCGTGAAATGCTGAGCACATGGTTTTTGTGCTTCATACCTGAGTGCGTTTCAAGGTGGATATGTGAACAGAAATTTTCAGCGATCTTGATGCGGTCCTAAAATATTTATCTCCTGTGAGTATATCCGTTTTTCAAAATTGATTAATCGAGTTTAATTGTTTGATTTATTCGTACAAGTATATATCTGGGTATGTGACACTGAAATGAATTGCTTGTGTCGCCTAGAAACATAGGTGGGAAACCCCTCAGAAATAATGTAAAATATCTTGTACTTCAAACCTATCATGACTGTAAGGATCTGTCAAATGGCATTGAGGAATTTCTAGATTCGGCCACCAGTAGACGCTCTCGCAATGATCCCTGGTGTGTGCGGCGCGCAGTCCCCTGTTAATCTCGTGTGTTGTTACCCTAATTAGATGAGCGTCTCGGCTGCAAACAGTAACAGCAGCGCTCTGCATGCTCCCACCGCCAGCTCCTCGTGCGCTTCCACCTCTTCCTCCACCACAACAACCACGACTACGTCATTCGGCTCCTCCCAGCTTGCCAAACAGCTCCTGACCCCCCCACGCACCAACTCCATGACCCCCACATCTCCCACTGGCCTCCTTACCCCGTCTTCTATGATGCATCAGCACCCG
>VOMN01044667.1:0-13895 GCA_014899125.1 Orchestia grillus
ATGTAGGCACCCCATCCTCGAAGTTTAAACTAAACTTTCCAGTGATTTATCATTTTCATTATATGTGCGATTTTGCTCACGAATGAAACTACCTTTGAAATGTGCGATTTTGCTCCCGAATGAAACTACCTTTGAAATGACACGGTTTTTAATATGGCATAAGAGGCACGAAAGTCATTCAGAATCTCGAAGGTAAATAATTTCGATTTTCCTGAAACTGACCTGGCTAGCCGCAGTGCAGGAGCGCCGCCTGCAACATACCAGTTGAACACTTAAGCGTCACATGTTGACGTCTTGGCCTCGGGAAGAAAGAAGAATGAAAACTCGTTTATTCCGAAATAAGTCACACACCGAGCCTGTAAGATCGGTTCTTCTATTAGAAGGTTAGGATAGTTTCGGCCTCATGTTCTCAGTGTACCTCATTGTGAAGTGCATGTTCTTTTCTTCTGAGTGTGTACAGCTTTCGTGAATCTCATTTCCGTGTCCCGAGTTGTGATTTGTATGTAAATTTTTGTTTGTGGGTGTCTCTGAGGGCGTATGCTTCTGTGACTAGTCTGCAGATGCCGATACCAAATGGCTAGAAAATCTCCACGCTACGAGAGCCAAATCCAAAGCTTACGTTGTTCCAGGCGCTAACCCCACACTCGCCCGAAGGCACACACTTTACACGAAAAAGTCGCATCGCAACGATTTACGGAATTCATCAGTCAAACTTGTGGGAAAGACTGCTCTATTTTATACTGTTTTCTCTCCAGTGGAAGAAAGTGAGGTGCCTCATAATGGAGACGGGAAAAATGTTTCGTAGGTCAGTCCCAAATTTCAAGAGTAAAACCCTGATGTTGTGCGCCCAGAGCAACACATTCTTCCCAGAAAGCTATAGGTTGAGTCCACCTTCAATGATAGGACAGTATTCAACATTCAAACGAGGCCTGAACAGTCATTTCCCGCGATGGCACTCAGACTTTTCAACTGTGAGCCGGCCGGCCGAACGACCTGAAAGAATTCGAAGGACCTTCGGAGGCATCCAAGGTAAAATTGGATAAAATTATGAAAACCGTACCTGACAAACCTCCTCCTCTCAATCACTACTATCAATTTGCATTGGAAAGAGAAAAAGACATAAACTTTATTCATTCCAACACAGTTAACATAGATTAAATCACACGGGTTTCAATGCCTTATGATTATTGTTGCCTGAGTGATGTGAGGCATGTAATGTTTAAGGTTCATTTCCCAATTTAAACACTACTTGGTTCCGTAAAAATCAGGTTGCCTCGAGCTTCCTGCTTGGACGCTGACTTGCCTGGTGTGCGCTTAACACAGCACCAGTGTGCCATGGAGCCCAAAGAAAAGAAGGTAACACCTTCAGCAGCTAACATCTACTTCAGCAGCTCGCTGATATGAGAGCAGAGGCGCTGCATACAAAGTCTTGGCGAAAAGGCGGCACTCCAGTACGGCCTTGTCCAGCCTGCCCTAACTTATTTCCAGGAACTTTAAGGTTTGTGTGCGTGCACGTGTGTCCGAGTGCCGGATGAGTTTAGCGGGAATATCTGCCGAGTGCCGGATGAGTTTAGCGGGAATGCCTGCGGCGTGCCGGATGAGTATAGCGGGAATATTTGCCGAGTGCCGGATGAGTTTAGCGGGAATGCCTGCGGCGTGCGAAATGAGTATAGCGAAAATGCCTGGTGAGCGCGGCTTGAGTACCGTGGGATACTGACATAGTGGAGTGTGTTACATTTGTGTTGCCTCATTTCTGCAGCACGTCACATCTGAGGTTCACACAAGCGTTAGTTTGAGCACTGGAAGTAAAACAGTGTTGTGACACATCACTGCTTCGTTTCACGGCTTACTCTCTTGTTTACTTGGATTAAGTAATTTTGTAACAATTTATATCACCATCACTTCAAATCCACAGCCTTCTCCAACAGTGTCCGTCATTTGGCAGGCTATACACATTCGCCGTTTTGCTCCACAGTTCGTCAAGAGGCACCAGCAAGAACAAGAAGGGGTCCACTGATATCCCTGCAAGGTTTCGTTCATGGCTGAAGCCTCGTCCCCAACCAGGAAAATTCCTCCCCGTTTGCTGAGCAATGCAGACTCGTTTTCGACAACTGTGTTTGTTCCTGCTCTTAATTGGCTCCCTGATTTTATTTTTATCCTCTGGCAAACGTAGCCCGTCAAAATTTACCCGGCTTTTATTCCCATCTAATAGGACAACTAGCCTGTTTTCTTTTGATCAACGATCGTCGAAGACTATCGACAATGATGAACATTTCATTCCACGACTCAATTTTAGCGACGCAAATCATCAAAATTCAAATCCAAATTCGAAGCCCCTGTTAGAGGACGTAAAATTTTCTCAAGGAAATTCACACGTTGTTTCCCATGACGAACTGCCATGGTGGGAACGAGTGAATATCTCTTATTGTGAAGAGTACGACGAGGAAGTCGTTTACAGAAGTCCCTTCAGCGGCAAGAACAGTGGTAACACCTCCTCTGCCGTCGGTCACTGCGGGTATAGGGCGTCACGACACGGCGACCACCAGAAGGTGGTCTCGTACTCACTTTTCGGTCACAATTCCGCTTATTTTTACGGTATTCCTCATATCTTAGAAGACGTCCTGAAGTTTTACCCCGGCTGGAACGTACGCGTTCATACAAATCCAGAGCTGCACTACCAGCTCTTCTGTCCGCTGCTGAAAAAGTATCCTAATTTGTCTCTGTGTGACGTGAAGAATCTGCCCGGACCCGTGGGGGACGTGTCCCATATTGACCCCATGTTGTGGCGGTCGGCGCCCCTCGGGGATGGGCAAGTGGAGAGATTCATCGTGAGGGACACCGACTCGGAGGTGAGACCCAGTCTCATTTTGTGACCTAGGAGCTTCTCAGCGTCGCGCTGTTACACTTCTACTCAACGTAGCAATGAAACTCAAAATGCAGTAGTGTGGGAATCATATATCTTACTTGACACGAGAAAAAATACACAAAACCCCTATTGACAAATGTAAATAAGCAAACATGACCCTGAGCTTCACTAGGTGTGTACTGAGCTTAGCTCAGTGAGAGGCAAAACTACGTGAAGAAGAACCACGGCAAATTGAATAGTTGTGTACCCCGTGCAGCTGAGTGAGAGAGAGGCGGCAGCTGTGGCAGAGTGGGAGGCCTCCAGAAAGCCCATACACCTGATGAGGGACCACCAGGAGCACAGCGCTGTGGTCATGGGCGGCATGTTCGGCATCTGGCAGCCACCGAAAATGATCGAGTTTTTCGAGAAAATGCGCATCAAACTCTTCGTTTGTAACGCGGCGGACGATCAGGATAATCTACGGGTAATAATGTACTTTTAAGTCGAACCTAGAATGCATATCAGCATGGATAGCGCAACGCACAATGTCACTAAAATTTTTGGACAAGTAAAGACCATGTATGTTCTTGCTTGAGAATCAACGTCGAAAATAAATTAAAGTTTCTTAAGATATCTGGGCAACTTTAAGGCTTAGAAAAATGCGATTCCAACGTATGGGTGCGCTGGTTAGGACCACATTGAGTGAAATGTATTGTTTGGGTAAATAAATAATCCAGGGGGCCTCGTAGAGGCCGCTCCACATGATCAGTAAATATCTGGAGACATTGTCAGAAGATACCAAAATACGGGCATCGAATGCTAACTTTACTTTCCATTCTGGAGTTAGGTCGGAAGTCAAGGGCCCCTGACTTCCGATATTGGCATTCGATATCCATATTTGGGTGTCTTGCGACACTGTTTTCAGACATTGGCTGATCGTGTGAAAGACCCCTCCCACTGGTAGCACTGCACTACAGTGTAGCGTGGCCTGCAGCTGTGATACGCGAAAATATGCACTGTTCAAACTTGAATTTTGACGTACTCAATTCAAACTCTCAATCGACAGATCGATGTGTATTCATAGAATCTAATTTTACGTAAGTGCGCACATAGCATAATTTTATGAGAATACACCTTAAAGTCGGGTGTTACTTTTTTCTTTAAGTTAATTCAAGCCATAATTTCCGTCATTTTTCCGATTTTGTGGAAACTTTCTTCAGCTTTGCGACAAATTGAACCTCGGGTGGCGCACGCCATGACGTGGTGAGCTAGAAATTCATTTCCAAACGCAAAGTCAAATTTTATACTAGTACACACATAATGGATCGTGCATAGCAGGTGGCGCACATCACAACTTTAGTAAAGTTAGGTCAAAACGCGCGGTTGAGAACTTGGTCTCATCATATTCAGATGCACAAGTAGCGCGAGCAGAAGAAGAATGTATAGAGCGTAGCGATCTTTTGGGCCTCTCTCACCCAAACCCAAAGTAATGCTGTGTTCTGTGGGCTCCATGGTGTAGTGGTGAACGTGATGGTCTCACAGCCGAATGGACGAGGGTTCGAGCCTCGGCTCAGGTGGGTGGGGCTTTTCACGTCACCACGGAGTACTTCCCTTGGAAAAGGAAGTTTAAACCACACATTCCTCACATCCCCCACCACACCAGTAGTTGTAAGGCATTTAAAACCCAACGGTAAAACGTGTTGGAATGAATAAAGGTTCTTTTTTTTCTGCTTCCCACAGCGCGTGATGCCGCTCAAGCTGCTGCAGCACCACTCTGTGCAGCACTGCAGCTTCTGGTGCAGCCTCGTGGGCAAGTGTTCGCCCTTCCCCACGCAGAGGCAGCACGGCTTTTTTGTGGGCAACGCCAAGTGAGTCTCGACTTAGCTCCTAGTCTTGTGAAAATGGGGCACGAGCCAAACTTTTCACTGTAACCCACTTTGGCTCCATAGCGCACTGGTACTTCGTTACGCTCACAGATGGGAAGTAAGCCTAGGGTTCGATTCCCGGTATGAGCAAACTGATTTTCGTGGAACTACGGAGTGCTTCCTTTGGAAAAGGAAGCTTAAGCAGGGCCACATTAGTGCCGTGTGGCACTAACATTAGCAGGGCCACACTAGTGCTGTGTGGTACTAACATTACCAAGGCGTCACAATAGCAATGACTAAATAAACATATCCGAGATATCTTGAATTCATTCTCGTTCGTGGAAAAGTAAATTTAGCCTACTTTATTCTAACTTTCCTTTAGTGGTGGAACTCTATTCATCTACGTAGACGTCCCTCATGTGCTACTGACAACAATAACTACACTACTTTTGAACGACGGAATAGGCAACCCCATAACATATATACACGTAGTAGTACTCCCTTAAGGTAACTGAAGGTAATGTTTTATTTTTATTCTCAGTTACAAGGCGCAGGGTCGCAACTTGACGAGCAGCGTGAAGCGGTGTCCTCGTGCGTGCCGCCCACCGGACCACGGCGACTGGCTCTACTGCTAGGGCGGGGGTGTCAGCTCGTGCTGGTCGTGTCACTAGGAATCGTGTTTGCTGTGTCACTAGTGCTGGTGCTGGTCGTGTCACTAGGAATCGTGTTTGCTGTGTCACTAGTTGCAGTGCTGGTTGTGTCACTAGTGGCAGTGCTGGTTGTGTCACTAGTGGCAGTGCTGGTGCCGGTTGCGCTTCGTTCTTCTGTCCAATTCGTTGTCACCAGCAGTTCAAATTATCCCCATGCCATGTTTTTGAATGTGAGCGAGAACTCCTTTCTTTAAAATGCCAACATGCTAAGAAAAAATGAAAATTGTCTATTCAGAAATCAGTCGCAGACAAAGCATGCGATAAGTCGGTTTTTCAATGAGTAAGACTACAACCTTAAAAATAATTGTGGACTTCACGTTGAACTTCCATAGCTGGGGTTCTTAATTCATTAACCTATCGTTCAGTATGAAGTGGAGATTAACACGTTAAGCTAACTATTAACTTAATCCATCGTGCAATTCTTTGTACATACCTGATGGTACAACCAACAAATCTCCTTCACATTACCGACCAACATCACAACAAACAGAAGTCTCTCGAATTACCGGACCAACATTACAACCAACAAACGCCCCTCACATTACCGGACCAACATTACAACAAACGCCCCTCACATTACTGGACCAACATTACAACAAACGCCCCTCACATTACCGGACCAACATTACATACAAGCAGAGCGTCCCTCCCGGAGAGAAGGCATAGCATGCAGCAATTCTGCTGTACTGCTTCCAATTCTGATTTCTTCAGATCGAGATGGAGGGAACTGACCATGTGGTTGAGGCCTCAGTTGTAGTCGTACACACTAATATTATACACAGAATGTCAGTGCCCTTAAGCTCTGGCTTTGTGTCAACACCTTCCTTCTATCTCGTCCATTTGTATACAGCTGGAGATGTGCTATCTGAGTACAGCTAAAGGTTATATGCTATATGCGTACAGCTGGAAATGCTCTGCGTACAGCTGAGAATGTACTGGTAGTACACTGCGGTTACTCAGGCCTGCACCTACGCCACAACTAGCAAATGTGCAAGTGAATACATAGAACTCTTATATGTTACTGAGCTATTGTAACTCAATTTAGCTCATAGTGACCAGTGGTTGTGAAATTTCCGTGTTTGGAGGGCGCTACTCGTTGCAGTACAACTTTGATGAAAATAGTATATAAAAAATCTTATGAATTTTGTTTCTAACTTCTACGTTTTTTCAAATTTTTTATACTTTCCTTAGGCATGTGCTCTTTTAATTTAACTCTTTGCTACAACTTTTGTAATAGCTTTTGTTTTTAAGTTACGCTTTTCATTGTGTGTTCGTAGGCATCTCTGTTGTGTCACCTACGAGTAGAACGAAACATCAACTATTTGTACTACAGGGTACGAGGAGCGTCATTGTTGTGCTTCATGTCATGTTTCGATTTTGACGAAAATACACTATTTTTTTAAGTCTTTTTCTTCTCTGACTAAGATCAGAAATATTGAAAAGACAAGACGGGAGAATGAGCTCCTGCCAAAATGAATACAAAACTTATAATTGTTCATCCGAAAAAAGTGTCGCATGAATATAGAAAAAAATATGGTCGAATTTGCCTTCGAATTAAGGTTTACAGCGCGTCGAGGATTTCGAGGTTCCAAGAAAATCGAAATGTGTGCTCCCGTCAGCAGCCCTTGAACGATCTCGTCATTAGTAGCGATCTGTAAGATTAAGTAGATTTTTAATATTAATAACTATGAAAGATACAAACCATGTATGACATAAAGAGTTCTAAATACGATGGTTGGACTAAAAGGAAATATTACCTTTGTAAATTTTTGGGTTAGCTACTGTATTTGAACCTATCAAGTGAAAACGTTAGGTCAGAGCCTAATTTATGGGTATTGTAGATGATCGAGTATTAGTCCATTTAGTGCACCAGTGAAGACTAGTCGAAACATTGATCCTGTTTGTCACAGCTACCAACTTTCTCAATTAGATTTCAATAGGCCCACGCAGCTGAGATGGTCAAGACCGCCGGGAGTGAGGCAGGCTAAAGTTTTCAATCTCAACACAAAAGTGGCACCGCAGTGAGCCCGTCTCTCGCGAGATCTTCAAAAATCTCAAGGAAACCTAAGTCTTGGTACAATTTTTACGTAGATTTCATTTCGTACCTACCACACCTAGTAAGTCTTTATTAATTCCAACACATTTTATCGCTAGGTTTTCAATGCCTTACAATTACTGGCGTGTGAGGGATGTGTGGAATGTGAGGATCAAGGTTCCTTTTCCAAGCGAAATACTCCGTGGTTACGTGAAAATCAGTGTCTGAGCCGGCAGTCGAACCCTTATTTCCCAGGTGCAAGGATATCGCGCTTACCAGTACTCTATAGAGCCCAAAACGTACCGTTTTTAACTAATTCCATCCCGTTTTACCGTTGGTTTTTCAATACCTTACAACTTTTAAGTTGGGGTTCAAAGGTGTACGTTCGTTTGGTCCGGTTGGATAGCGAAACACAGGGGTTGAAACGTATAACTTAACTCATATATTGGCAGTCGAAGAATTGGGTGTGATCCCGACTGAATGGAGTTTTTCGTGGTGCGTGACTGTGTGGTTGATTAAGTTCGTGTGGGTGTTTAGTGGGTGGCTTCGACCGGAGAGCGAGAGATCTTGAGCACGTCACGGAGAACTTTGAAGGAGGCCAGTCAGGGGCGTTGCTTGGTTGAAGTTTAGACGAGAAGATAAAAAAGAATACGAAGACCGAGTGTTTTGTCTTCCGCGGACGCCAACACCAAAATACACATGACGGCAAGACTGTTACGTGCTGTTATCGCGGTGAAATGGTTCTCAACCAAATACTTAACTCCGACTTGCTTGTCAAATAATTAAAAACAATTTCTAATAAAATACTTCGGGCGAGTTGAAATTATGTAATGTAGAATGGCGTCCAAAATTAACGTTTGAAGTTTTAGAAAACTTTGATGGTGGACTGAAGTCAAAAATTTTAAAATTATGTTAGCAATCTTTTATCAGTAACTTAACTTCAAAATCACCTGGCTAGGAACGTCATGCTACCGCATGCTACACAACTACTGACGCGTGAAGGTTTTGTGGTCTAAGCTTGTTTTTCCAAGGAAAGTACTCCGTGGTTACGGGGAAATCAGTGCCGTAGCCGAGAATCAAACCCTAAATTCCCAGCTGCGTTGCTATCACTCTAACCAGTGCGCTATAGAGCCCACGTTAAAGGCCTCAAGTGAATTTTAACTGAATTTTATTTCCACTTTAGCCACGCTCTTATTTTTTATTTAATCAGCTTGAAAAATTCCAGACCCTTTAAAACATTTTTATTATTTATTCTACATTATAGAATAAGAATTAGTCCCTTTTCATGTCCCAGTTAACATGACCTTTATTTGATTACATTTATTTCTTACCTATTACACTTAAAAGCTTCAAAATGCTGTAAAATAAAAGCTTACAATATTTCTTATCAGTATAAATAAGAATAAACTTGCATGCATCTCAGTCTTTGTTCAAAATACTTTTCGCTTCAGTGAGAAATTTAGGGTATTTATTTCAGCGTTTGAGAGTATCCTCGTGCTCAAACACTCCGACCAGAGTAAAACGTAAACAATAGCAACAAAACAGCTGGGCCATTAATGCGTAGGTGCAATGGAGTCATGGTATAATAGTGTGCTTCACTCATGGCCCCTAAGACGCCTGGGGCTTGTTGCGGAAGAACCTGCAGTTGAAACATTCGAAAAAAAACCTGGAGAGCATTTTACGGCTGTACTAGCACCATGGGAATCTTATATTGTTACACTTCAATCGCTACTCATCTGGGAAAAACCTATGAAAAGTTTTCTAGCTTTAATGACTTTTAATATTCTATATTGGTAAGACCACGCTTTGTATATTATTAAATCTCTTTAATTTTTATATATTTCGATACAAAAATGATTCTATTTAATTAAATATATAGCCACTTACTTGTTCTTTGTTTCTTAATTGAGTTAATTTTGGTCGTTTTATCTAGAATCCTGCAATGTGTAATTAGTTTATTTGATAACAGCAATTTTTATTTAGTTCAGCATTGTCAAAGTGTGTGATAATTGAGTCCTAGGGTAGGGGTATCAAAATTGTGTCATAAAAGAATCACTATGCACCTCAGTTTTGGTAGTGTGTCATAAGTGTGTCATGTGTTTTGGTAGTGTGTCATGCACCTCAGTTTTGGTGTCATAAGAATTTACACATTTTTCAA
Organism: Orchestia grillus; assembly: GCA_014899125.1. NCBI lineage: Eukaryota > Metazoa > Arthropoda > Malacostraca > Amphipoda > Talitridae > Orchestia > Orchestia grillus. The sequence goes on from VOMN01044667.1 coordinate 9,614, forward strand.
TGTACATGTTTTTTGTCTGTTTGAGTAATTTAGGATCCCAAAGTAGGTGCATTATCTAAACATCAATTTGTCTGAAGATATTTCTGCTGTACTGCTTTTCTTAGTGTGTATGATTAATTTTGTTGTTCATATTGTGAATTATTATTTGTCAACTTATCTGTAATTATACTTATAATATAACCATTATCCAGTAAGTATGATGTAGAATTGACTATTGCTTCATCTTTTATTTTTAATTCATAATTTTTTGCTTGTTCTTTATTATTAGTATTGGCATTTCTCTAGTTCATTGTAGCAATTATCCTAATTAGAAAGTTGATATCAAATAAAGTTAACTTTTATCTACAAAAGTTGATAAAAATTTTGCTTATCAGGTTCTGTGTCTGCTGTGAACCAAAGCCGTTGTTTGTTCTGAGCTCCGTTGGGCTGATCGTATTCCTTCACCACCAGTGGGTGCACACCATTTGGCCAGAAATCCGTGTCCCTCTCAAGCCTGGCGAACGACCTGCTCACTACACAGATGAGTGGCTCTATTTAAACCCCAGGTATTGTGTTGTCACAACTTCTTGTTCTTAACTGTTGGCTGAACAGATCAGCATCTGCTTTCTTTTATGTATTCATTATTTCCACTTTGTTTGTTTTTCCAATTCTATATACAGTGGTCATGTCTCCTGGAAGGAATATCTGTTCTGTCTTAGATTTAATCACATAGTAAATTTTTTAATGGAAGTATCCTGTTTTTCATATTGCTTGAGTGTTTTTTGATTCTTGAATGCTGATTTAAAAAAAATTCCTAGTTGCTCTGTGATGGTAAAAACAGAGTTAATTCGTGCAAGTTGTCAATTTGAATCAAAGTGCAAATGGATTTTTTTGTTTTACTTCTTAATTATATTTTTTTATTCCATTGTAGAAAACAATTATTTTTATTTAGCTACTATTATATATAATACAAATTTTGCTACTTCAATTCTAAGAATTATTAAATATTTTGTATATCTACATATTTCTAGTATTGCCATTATATGGCTATTTATTATACAGCAAACTTACTGGTTCATCTGTGATTGATCAATCCCACAAGACTGGGCCATAACCATTGTGTAAAAACCTATTGTGTCCCAAATATGCTAGTACTGTGCAATATGGTATACATCACAAATTATTGGCTTTAGCTGTTTGCATAATTTTCTCATTGTATATTATCCAAGAAATGCATAATTAACAGCTACAAGGTAGTTTCTTCCAGTATTATTGAAATTAAAATATTATATTTTTTTATATCTCACAAGATATTAGAAAGTGAAGGAGCATGGAGAGCTCCTCTAACTTCTATGGATCATCTGATCATCCAGCATGAAAAGAGTAATACATACCAAGTCTCTACACTAGTTGTTGATGTACAAGTGCCGTGTGCTTGAGTAGAAGTTTTCTCATCCCGCAGCGTGTTGTCGGCCCCTGAAGTGGGCCTCCTACTGGACCAGTGGTGCAGCTCCGTGCAAGGCTGGCTCGACACTTGCATTCAGACCCGTCGTCGGAGACCTGCGCTGGTCTGGGTTTATGCTAGGCTTACTGCACTACCTTTTTGTAAAACTTATGTGTTGCACATCTAGTGTTAACTGTTGTTAAGGAATATGTTAATCCTATTGAAGCTGTTCATTTTACGTGCAATAAGCCCAATGTACATTTATCTAAAACATCACCTCTTGTAGTGTTGGTGGTGCCCAGATCATTTTAAACTTTAATTATCAGTAGATTGAGCTTACACATAAAAGGGAAATCAATCATTCTCTTATTGAGGTGTGACAATTATTCTAATGTCGAGTTGTATAACAGAAGTAAGCACTTGTATTCCAATAAATATCATTATGGAAGCATTCATCATGTCAACATTATTTGTTATCCTTCAATTTTCGATTTAGAAATCCTAGAATTTTTTTCCCATTGTTTTAAATTTTTTAGCCTATGTGCCTCACTGATAGCTTGATTTACTCAATTTAAAGTACACACATGTGCGTGCCAATCATATTATTTATTATAGCTAGTGTTCAATACTAATTTTCAGGGGTATTGATGAGTAGACTTGTATAATTATTTGTACACATCACTTCTGTGGCCCACTGTCGCACACCCTGGCTGCTGTGGGAGGTGTTCAGAACTGGGTGTGATTTTAGGAATTGAGCTCACGTTTTCAGGCCTAATGAATGGAAGGAAGGGAAGTTCCTTACTCACTGGAAATAAAAAAATGTTCAATAAACTGTTGATTGCAATTTTTCCGGATGTTTGGGTTTATTTATTGAAGATCTTTCTACACTCAAATTTCATGATGATTTGAAATTAAATGTATCCACAAAAACTCACCAGTTCTTTCTAGTTTTCTACTGTCCCATCATTACTGCAGTTTCTTTATATCCAAATTCTTCTCTAGAAAAAAGAAATTACTAACTACACAAAAACATTTCATGGTCATTGTCACTGAACTTTTAAAGCAATGCATTTCATAAAGCAATACATTACTCAATACATTTAAGTAAATTTTTTATTGCAGTGCACATTGCACACACCCTGTGGTACAAGTTTTCATTTTCATCTTTTACAGTTCTGCCTGTGCTCGTGCTGCTTTTTTACGCTGCTGCTCTTCACGGGCCAGTTGATGCCAGGCTCCGTCCTGCTGTTCGTGTCAGCCTCGGTACTCCTGCTGCTGCCAGGCGCCAAGCTGCACCTGCTACCTGGCCTCAAGCGGCGCTCCAGCTCCCTGCTGCACACCTGCAGGTGCAAGTACTGGGACAAGCTCGCCATCGGCACCAGCAGTAGTGGTGAGACTCCGACTGGCTCAGGACAATCTAAGAACTATTGAAGAATTTTTCAAACTGGCCCAGAGTAGATAATTTCGAATGTTGGTAATATTGGCCTAGATATTGATTTTTTGTGAGTTCTCCGGTTTTGTGAAGAATTCCTAAAAAATTCAGATTGGTTAAACAGGAAAAGATCTTCAGTTTCGAAAAGTGTTTCAATTTTGTTGACTTTGCACTAAGTCTGTTTTAATATTTCTGAATAAACTCTTCCAGTGAGCTACTGAACACTTGGTGAAAATTAAGTTGAAATCATTGACCTGTCCTGTTGAAGTTTAATAGGCCATCAGTCGCCATGTTTCATCTTCAACTCGAGAGACAATCATAGATTTCATAGAGTTACTGGCTCCTCATGTCACTCCCTTCAGAGGGATGCGCTGAAGGGGGTTGTTCTTCAGCGCATCTTGGGGACTTGGTAACCCTTGGGGTATTCCTGAACTATTCTTTCAACTTTGAGCTGCATAAAAAATTTATTATGCAAACTAAAATGAAATTGGAACTGAAAACAAACTGTACACTGAGACTTGAAATTAACCTAAAATTAATGCGATATTCATTTTAAATGCAAGTTAGCAAAATCATATGAACGTCTAAGCAGAATTTATACCTCGTAAGTCTATTCTTTCTCTTCTGATCGTCACTGCTGAGACCGCCTGTGATGACTGCGCTGGTAAAATTTGGGAAATAATAATGATAATAATCCTCACGTCTCGCAACATTCTCGACCTCGACTGTTGGGCAAACTTGAAAATAATTATTCCGAATGATGCAGGCAGTCGCGAGAGCAGTCCTGACGAGCTGTCGGAGTTCCTGCCTGAGCTTGGGAGCGCAGAGGCAGAAGCTGCCCTAGCGGTGCCCCTCACGTCAGAGGACCCTCCTGAAGTAGTGGCAGCTGTTGCTCAGAGGCAGGCTGCTGCTGCTGCTGCCGACCGCTCGTCTCGCACGCCTGCAGGTTTGTTACATGAGAACTTCCGCAAGACGCGTTTTGTCATCTCGGCTTAGGTTCTTTTTGATGCAGAGGCTCTTTGCGGAAAACATTTAAATTTCTTTGGAGTAGCCGCGCTTGTTCTACATTCAGTTTAACGTTCTCGTTGGCATGCCTATAATGTATGTCGATTGTGATGTAGTCTACAGAAGGGAGCGTTGAGTTGACTGGACCCGTGGCATTAGGTGCAGGAGTCACGTAACTGAAGCCCTACTTGGTGTTGTGGTGGTGTGTGGGCGCTGTGTGTGTGGCCGGGTGTTGTGTGCGACTGTGTGTAGGTATGTGGGGCCGGGCGTTGTGTGTGTGTGGCTGGGTGTTGTGTGTGTGTATGTGTGGCCGAGTGTTGTGTGTATGTGTGACCGGGTGTTTTGTATGGGAATGTGTGGCTAGGCGTTGTGTAAAGCCCGTAAAGCGTCATGGCAAAAATACGTTTCTAGCATCAATTCTG
>VOMN01044685.1:0-35333 GCA_014899125.1 Orchestia grillus
AGGCCGTGCGAGAGGGGGGCAGGCAGTGCGAGAGGCATCAGGTGAATAAGAGAGTTTCAATGAGTGGTGCCGAGTGGTGGTGTGGAGTTAGAGAGGAGCAATATCAGTCACATGGCGTGCAGCTCACTGTATTACGTTTTCGTATCGAACATACTGTATGTGAAAGAAAAATACTACGCAGAAGTTTGCCACCAAAAACGAAATGATTATCATTTCGAAAACTCGATGAAAACTTCAAAGCAAATGCAACAGTGACACTGGCATGAGCTGCTGGGACTGGGCTTTCACAGGTTGAAATTCGTGTCTGTGCACGAGGGTTATGAACTACTCTTGAAATTATAAAAATTTTGGTCGAGATTCAGAGACTTGTATAGAAATGCATGCATGCGTTTCGCGATATAAATTATCTCAATGTAAATCTACGGCGCTTACAATCAAACAGTTCTAGACGCAATAAATTTTATGGTCCACACACGTAGTTCAATGATTTCCAATGAAATATCTCTCAACATAGAACGTATGCCATTTTGACGGTTCAAATAATATAATGGCTTACATTAAAACATCTCGAAATTCGACGGTCCAAATAACTGAGTAACTTGCATTGAAGTATCTCTAAGGCTTCTGAGCAGAGACCAGCACAGCAGCGCTTTGGTTTCCATTTAGAGAAGGGACCATTTGGTTTCTTTGGAGAACGGGGAATCTATGTACAAGATGTGTTCCCACACAAGATCCCACACAAGAAGGAAGAGGCAGAAAATATAGAGAATCATCAGTGAATAGTGCATGAAAATAGAAAGAATTAAATTGGGGCATGAAAGTTTGGAAGTTTCGAAGGCCTAGCTAAAGCTGAGGCAGAAATATCTTTAAACACAGAAAATTATTCAGCTGTGCAAATAATTGAATAACTTTGGTTGAAATATTTCCAGGCACTGAACAAAGTTCGACAGTAAAATTAACTGAACGTCTTGCACTAAACTGTTTCTGAACATGGAACAAAATGCATTGGTCCAAGGAGTGGAATAACTCACACTAAAATCTATCTAAACACAAACAAAGTTGGCCCGTCAAAGCAACTCGTGTGCTCATTTCCCACCCCGCGAGCGAGCGGCCGCGACGACCCGAGGATGCGACTTCGCGAGACAGAATTTTGCGATGTGAGGCAATGAAGACCGCAGGTCCGGAGAGACACAGCCGGTCAGGCTGCGGCCCGGATATGATAATGAGCACGATGCAATTTATGCTGCCAGATGGCCACTATTCCTAGCGTGATCAGCACTTGGCCGCAGAGCTTCTAAGATTTTTTCGCTACAGTCCATGGATTCTCTGATTTTCGTCTGCGTGATAATCTGCCAAAAGCAGCGTAAGTTATTGTTCATAGCTTTCTAGAAGGTAATTTTCATAAAAAATTATTTTACATTTTGCGTGATTAACACAGAGCAACGTTACTAGTCTGCTTACTGGCTCAGAACTATGGCTATGCCACAAACTTGCACCAATCAATTTGTCAATTCAAAGTTTGTTCGTGCACAGGGACCTAAAATGGGGCTCTGTGGCACACTGGTAGAGCACTTACCTTCTACAGAAGAGGTCCCAGGTTCAGGTCCAGGCGTGCCCGAAATCGAATTTTCGTGTTATTCTCTTGAGTAATCCAAAGTGAAAGAAAATTTGCAGCCTACATTCCCCACTGCCCTCAGGTATGGACTCGGCCGAAGGTAATCGACGTTGAGTCCTTTCAGAAATTATGCTACACTTCAAAGCAAAATTTTGTAATATTCACTGGTTATTGGTGTTGTTTTCCAAGCCTAAATGCTTTTATCTGAGATGCTGCTGTCCTGGAGCCCTCAACGGGATCCATGGAGTCTGAGCTTCCATAGGGCCGTAGGCGCACCATTGTGGTGACTAGGTTTGTTAACCAGAGCTCAAACAGTTTAAATATAGTAAGGATTAAATCTAATAGTTTCGTCAAAATAAATGAAAAATTTCAGGTATTGTCCAAACAAATTCGTTGAAAGACTTCATTCTCAAAAATAAAACGCAACGTTTAGGTACGCAATGACAGTACGTTGCTTGCAGCAAGGACTGTTGAACAGTATTTTTTAATCGATGGCTTGCCGTAAGCAGCAAAAATTTGGGTTTTTGGAATCAGTGGCTTCCCAACTGCCGAGACATAAGCAGCAGGCTCAGTATTTTTCAGACAATAGCTGAGCCGAGGATTACTGAGGGAGCGGGGCCGAAACAGGAGGGCCTATCAGAAGCAGAGTCACGCGTCAACGCCGATGTTTTTTGGCTTTCGCGTGGGCGATGAAAAGAACGCGACAAAGCCGCTCCGCAGCAGCAATGTTTCATTCCTGCAGGAGTCGTTGGCTACATCAGCCGCTTAGGCTTCAGGGAGGATAAAATGAGTCTGGTAAAATGCTATACACTGTGCTATATAATTGGCGGGTAGCACGGATTCAGATTTTGGCCCCTGAATATTTTAGCTTTTTTGGACTGAAAATGGGCCTAAAAAAATTATATATCAACTTGACCTTTTAAGAAGATATTTAGATTAATAATTTCAGTCATTTATTTGATTTCGAATTCCCTTTGCCTGCTCGTTCTATAATGTACTAATGGCACACAAACATTTTCCTTTTCCATTTCGCGAAAAAATAATTCGTTTACTACTGAAGACGTAACAATATAATTTAAAAGAGAATACTCTAAAAGCTTCTGGAACATAGTGAAACTAAGCTCACTAATGTGAGACACCATAATTTGTTTTCCTCCAGAAAAGCTTCAGCGTATGTACAGGGAGCCGTAAAAAGCCTCGTCATACTAGGACTGGTCGTGAAGTAATTCTTCACCATCGTACAATTGACTGCAAGCATTCCCTTCTGCAAGCATTCCCTTCTGCAAGCATTCCCTTCTGCAAGCATTCCCTCCTGCAAGCATTCCCTCCTGCAAGCATTCCCTCCTGCAAGCATTCCCTCCTGCCAGTACTTTTGCAATTGAAGTATTACCTTACCATCGTACAATCAAATACCGTGTGAAGCATCATAAAACTAAGTAGCAAATAAATACGTTAATGTTGCTCTAGATAAACAGCGGAGATGAACCCTGCGATTCTCAATATTCATGCCCTAGACGAGCGTTCAAACCGTGGCGGCACTTGTTATAGCGACCTCCGCGCATTTTGAAATCACCACAGCGTCTGTTCGAGCACCTTGATATCCCAGCAGCGAGCCCAGCTTCCCCATATTCTATTGCATCTTTGTAGGTGCATTAGTTAGAAGATTTCTTAAGGCCACGGACTGCGCAACACGGCCTCCCGTCCGATCTGGATGTGACGTTAGGATCGGAATCGATTTCTGGCCATTGTCACGTCAAGGCTCATTTGCGGCATTTTTGGCAGCCAAAGCCAATGACCCAAGACTGGATCACTCGGTCAGGTTTTATCCTTGATTAACTGCCGCAAATAGGAATAAACGAGCGAGGGTCGCCTCGTGGGGAAGAGAGAGGACCGAACGTCGCAGCTGCAGAGGCCAGCCCGGCCCGCTCGCACCGTCATCATCTGCACTGTGGTGATCAAGTGAGGCAAGATATAAATGTAGGATCTGCTAACATGTTGAATTTATTAAGACTAAGCCACTCGTCCAACTATGTTCTTCCAACGTACTCTACATCAAGCGTTAAAATTCTGTTGATGTTCTCATAGAATAAGCACAGTGTCAGAAGCAAAGCTGGCGATGACTGAATGAACACTTGTAGTTCCTAATTCGAGGAGGATAAAAACTGCTAAGTATGGTCAGCTCCATTGATCGGTGAATCAAATAGTCGCTTAAGAACCATGTAAATAGAAAGCCGATACCCCAGAAAATATCACGTTTAAAACAAAGCTTAACACAACCCACATCTTGTACGGACGGGTAGCAATAAAGGCTGGTCTTTACGCAGTCGTTTTGACTACAGCCATGTACCCAATTTATTCATATGCATATGCTACGGAAGAGAGCTTGTGACCCAGCCTGCACTGCATTCAAGTCGTACACGAGACCTTAGCATGAGGGCACATATGCACCTTGCGAAGTAGGTGATTTCGATGCCGACAGTACGGATTTCTTTAGTCCCTTGCAAGCTACTTTCCACAGCAGAGTCAGAGCGAGGCATAATTCCTTCGAATTCGGACAATAGAAAATAAAACGCTTCTATATAAATATAATTTCTTTAAAGGAGCATTAAGGAGTTTTCCTGCAATATTTTTCAAGGTAAAAAGTCAGTATCTAGTATCACTTCTTTCAAAGGTCGATTGCTGCTAGAAAAAAACGTGTGTTTAAGGTATGGAGCATAAATGAATTTCAAGTACAAAATGCAAACTTGCAGCTCCTACCTAAAGCCTGAAACTTACAATGAGAGTTCAAAAATGTATACTTCAGTTTGGGGTGTTCCGTGCCGTACAAGTGCAGCTGAACTTCTACAAAACGATGAATGAAGTGACACTGAGCGGTATTGCGTGTCCCAACGCAGAGCTTACACATTTTTACATGAGTAAGCTGTAATTGCTTAAATAACAAAACTTCATGCCGGGAGGTGTTTCTCTTCTGTCGAGGGTGGGCGGAAAATGTTCAGAAAAGCCGAAAGGCATTTCCGCTGTAAGAAAACATTCATTCCTGTAGTTACCGAACTAGCTTCTGAATACTGATAAGCACATTAACGAGCATTTTGGATACGAGATGGATGATACCACAACCCACGTTCTAAGCCGACCTAGCAATATTTTGTGTCGTCTCACTAGGGACGATAACCTCAGAGAGAACACAGGGCCTGGCATCAACAAAGGACGCGGCGATGTGCCATCTCCTACAATAGGAAGAAAAGCTCGACGTTGCCCAGAATTAGGAAAAACGGCGTCGTGGATCCCTTAAAAACGAGATACACAATTTTGTTCCCTCGTCTCGATTTACCAGATCCACCTTGATCTGGGCTGAAAAGAGCAACAGGCACGCAGACGGGGCGATAAGGCTGCCAAACAATCTTTATCGATCCGAAATTACTTTTCCCCGGGGTACCCTCGTTTTTTCTTGCTCACGCAATACCAGTCAAAGTACACGTTCATTTACGACATCTTTGCGCACGCGGTTACCCACCAACGTTCATATTTTATGGGAGCGAGATCAAATTTTGCAGCCGTACCTCGGCAACTAGACCCCGCGGTGCCACAGCCTTATTGTCTTTTTAACGACGCACATCGAGATACTGGGCATATACAAGCATCTGTAGCTGAGCGTTGCACTGAATGCTAGAAAATTGTTTAACCTACACGAGGGCTGAAGTCACAGCACCATATTTTCTTCCAATTCCTACACCTGAAGTCACAAAAGTTTAATTTTTCGCCAAGCTCACCTGCCATGGAAGAGTTCGTAGCAATAACTTAGAGCAAAGCCTCGCTTCGTGTTGTCCAGAAAAACTCGGTGTGTGGAAGTCTGCGCCGCGGAGCTCTAAACTTTCTTAAGGTGCACACGCCGGCAACTGTACACAAAGAGAACAAGTCTATATTCTGTTGTAGATGCATCAGTTTCAATTTACGCTGTAGAATTCAATTGAGGGAGTAGAAGTGCGGCCTGGTAAGAATGCAAAGTTCAAGTGATCTGCGGCAAATGCCAGCGCAATAATGAAACTATTCGAGCAATAGAAGTACGACTCGAGCAGCGAGATCACAATCAACCACAGCACGCAATTGCTATCCAACATCAGGATGCCTGCTCGGGGATTGCAAAGCGTCGAATAATGCGAGTAAAGATGAGTCCAAGCTGTAATTGCTTTAATAACAAAGCTTCATGCGGTGTAGCATTACAAATGGAACCGCTAACCTGCCAATAGTATTTCATACGCGCTAATTGAAATCATGGGTTGTGTTGGCATCATTGGGTGTGGCCAGTCGTGGGACATCAATACAGATGTCAGAAGTCAGTCGTACATGTAAAGGTTGCTATTAAGTGTCAAGTATGTCATGACCACGGTCTGCGCTCAAGGATATTGTACTATTGCTAAACAATGCAAAAAATTAACAATATCGTTGTATTTCTCTTTTCGACATAGATAAATCGCGCTCATTTCCTCTTACTGTTTCTCTAAAGTTAGAAGCTCCCCACCAAGGACAAAGCTCGACTGCCAAAAGATCGTGAAACTCTTGGATCGAGTCAGAATAGTTCTGCGCGTGACCATGCTGAAAAAAAGCGTTCTCAGTCGCGCAGTTTTGGACTGGAAAACAGGGAGCCTCTATCACAAGACGTTTAAAATCCGGATTGGACTCACGACAATGCGTAAATCATTCATGCATCGTACAAAATAGCTTGATAGCATTTAGTCGCTTTGACAGCAGTACCATAAGCACCCGCATGCCATGCGTGTGAAGGCTGTGTTGCATGCCCAGCCAGGTAGTAACGGCTCGTCGCCTTAATAGTAATGAGACCCGATTACCATAATCGAATATTAATTCATAGATAACATGGTCGTAGCACGACCCCCCACCACAAAAATAACTCTGCTCTAAGTAGCTCGTGGTCAACGAAAGTGAACTCGAAGTTTTTGAAGGCTCCTCCTCATTTAACGTATAAAATACTGAAAGTGTAATCAATTGGGCTACAAGTGGACACGACGTTTGGACATTAGATAACATGAGGGTTTTAGGGCTCATATGCCAAATTGAAAGTAGCTTCAGTGAACCTACTGGGGTGAATCAGTAGAGCAAAGTTGTTCAGATTGGCATTTACTGAGCAGCCCAAACTTGGCTTCAATTTGGCTAGCGTTAAAATAACGTCGGCAAAATTTAGCGCGTACGAGAAGATGTCGGAAAACCTGATTGAGATTATTACAGACCATGGCTTTCTCGGCGTCCGACGAGCAGCGCGTTCCTTATTTGAAAGTTTCTTAATTAAACACGGCAAAAAATTTGGCTGAGTTTGCAGCTACGAATGCTGGATTAGTCAATGGCAATCGAAATGGAGCTCTAAAGAGTTCATTTTAGCACGACAGTTAAATACGGAATTGACTTCAATTTCTGGATGTTAAACAAGAAATTTTCAGACACTTAAATTAACGCAAAACATGAATCATTGTATTATCTAATGTTTGTTGGTGTTCTTGCCTGGCAGGGCCAAATAACTTTACGGTATGTGAAGAGAATAAGATAAATTTGTGGACAATAAATGCCTACCTTTAGCCGATACTCCTATATTGCAAGGACTTAGGTCACGTGCACTTCTAAAAGCGGCCGTTCTTGTTTCAACTTCCAACATGCACCTCGTATTAACGGCAAGCGCACCTCGCTTTACGGACAATAACTCGAATTAACGGCACTGACAATTCTGTATTTTGATCGAACTATTTTCCATCTCTTCACGGACGGCAAGCAACGTTTTCTATGAACCAGAGTACGATGTCGCTTCACATTAACGGCAACATAAGTCACAATGGGTGTACGTTAAAACAATTACAGCCTGTATACGCTGTACTCGAGACTATAGATGAGCGTACGTTATGCTGGCGAGTAGTACGTTTGTAGTTTTGTAATTAGTTAGCCCTATTTGCATTAAATAACTATATTTACTTAACTGGAAATTTTACAATAAATTTACTCACAGATTGTCTCTATCGTACTCAAAGTTCTTGAAGGATTTCACTCTCTAGGGGAAAAAGAATCATCCTACACAGTTGTTTTCAGTGCAAACATCAACCTCCGGTGCACCGTAAACAAAATTTGGTGGGCATTTGTCGTTCACGACACAAATTTGACGTGAGCAGCATGGTGAAAACTACTCAATGGTAGAGTAGGCCCAACATTAGCGCTTTTACCACCACTTAACCCCCACCCAAACCCAACTGCGGGTGTCCTGTGCACCAACTTTCGCGGTTGAGACGCTTTCCTTAGTCGTGGCCCAAGAATTGGTTCATCGTAACCCCTAGGTGCTCAAAATTTAGGTATGCGCGATGAGTAACAGCGAAAACAAGTCAGAATTTTACTACTTGTGGAAGAGTGTTTCTACGTCCGTATCTCAGCTACCCGAAGTATTAGTTATTAGAAAATTCATTAGAAAGTATTTCATTTTTGCAAAAATAAATTTGAATAGATATGTAGCATTCTTACACGCATTCTGTATATGCCATATAGAGAGATATTTCTTTTATCTTACCATCCCATTTGATGTACATGTGCACCAGTCGAATCCTGTCGATTATGTTTTATTTTATTGGTTAGTTTAAAGCTCCCTAGCCACTTTGAATGCGACCTCTGGAGAACAAAAACAGGGATCATTTAGAAAGGACTTCAGAAAACGTGGAATACATGTACAGGTGTGTTCCCCCTTACGATCCCCTGCAGATTGAAACAGCAAGTTAAGAAAAAAAAGAATAATCAGCGAAGAAGGCATGAAACAGAAAGAATCAAAGTGGGCACGAAAGAAAAAAGTCTGGAAGGCCTAGCTACAGCTGAGGTAACTCAACAGTGGCTCCATGGGTATGCCAGTCCTAAAAGCATAAGATTAATCTATCTTTCTACCCTACCCAACCCTATTGCCCATGGCCTGTCCTATGCCCTCAGGGAGGAATCCTGTTGAAACAAAATTCCGACGCAATGGAGTGAGCTAGCGGCGTGCGTTACTGGAGGAGCCCGATGTGTACCGGTCACTTAATTACTTAACTCATAGCCCTCTAAATAGAAGCACTATTGATCATGATTTCGCATCCTATATTTTCAAAGTCGAGAGCATTTCAAACAGTTTACTTTAACAATATTGACTTAAGGATCTATCATCTGCTCGCTCTATTTTTATACTAGGGCGCGCGTAGTTGAGGCAGGTGTGGGACTGGCATGATGGTTTGCAACTGATGCTCGTGACCTCTCTGGGACTGAGCAGCGGCTGAGGTGTCCCTGTATTACTCGAAGACTTAAAAGAAATGGCTCATCAGTAGTGTAACGCGGGCACCTGAGTTACTTCTTTGTCTCTGATCATGCAGGGTTAATAACACGTGGACAGGTGGGAAACTACTTCAAATAAAAGTCAAGGTTAACACGAGCTGTTCAAAATTTATGTATCGGTGCGTATAACGTCCACTCATTCTTCCTGTGACTTTCATCTCGCCGCTTCCACAAGAAATACAAAAATTGCAATCAATCACAGCCACAAAAAAAGGCAGCCTTGTCGAGTCACTCCGGTGCAGCGCCATCACAGCCGCCGATGAACATTTCTGAGAAGTTCCTTATTACACAAATTTCTCGTGATCGTGTTTCCCTTGCAGTTGACGGACCCTTGAAAGACGCGTTAGTGTCTTAGCAATGATATTCAACAATAAAGCGGGTCACTATATGTAATGATTGGAAAATGTGAGCAAATTTTGTACCTCAAGGAGAAGCTGAATGGCAAATTTGACAACGGGATTTTCGGGGACAGTTCAGTACGCGCGGCCTTCACACACCAAGTTGGACGATTTAACTACCAGCTTCCACCGTAAATGGAACTGGTACGAAGCACGGTTACTACTATCCAAATACCACATGTATCCGAACACCACAATTACCATCACACAAACAGGTGGTACGACAAAACAATTACCAGTCTCCAATACCACAATTACCAGTCTCCAATACCACAATTACCAGTCTCCAATACTACAATTACCCCGTCATCCCAGCAGTCGGTGCAGCATAAGGAGCTCCAGCTGTCGGACCCGCCCTAACTGCACAAATGAAACCTTCCAGAGGCCATGCTCGTCTCCAGCCTCGTAAAAATATTTTCACTTGTTTCGAAATTTCATTTTTCTAGACTGAGAAGCCCATTAAAATAAACCACACTCGGTAATTCGGATTTTAAAAAATGAGACTTGTTTTGCTATCATGCGGTGCTCCACTGACTTGTTAGAGAGCGAACTGAGGAAACATCTCAAAATCACTAATAAATTACGCGAACTAAGCTCGCGTACTGGTGCATGACGTCACCATACTCGGCCGTCGGTGCGTACATGTATACGAGTATTACACACACATATATTACAGTGATTTCTCCAGAACACCAGCAACATTTACGGTAATAAAACGTGCTACGGTACTGAACAGAACATGCGTTTTGCAGCTTGAACAAGGTGCTGTGTACTGTAAATAACCAAGTATTTACAGCCTAGCACGGACTAGGTTTTGAATAGCCCAGCACGGATCAAATATATACACTTCATTAATGCACCACATTTCTGATGCGTTAACATCAGCCCTGGAGCCTATGTCAATCGCTAATCCCTTAGCGCAAATATCGGCACCTTGAGACGCCGTCTAAATATCGTCATGTACACGTACGTAAATGCAGTGCACAAGCGTTGCATGTGCCCCGCACTAGGAAAGCCAGCAAGGGAAAGCATCCATGCCTTGAATTTACGGTAAAACTTGATTCCATGGCCCAAGCTCCATACGTGAATATGTGCCGTACATGTAGCCAATTCGAGATGGTCTCCAATCGTCCCAGACCTGACACCCTCGTAACTCTCATTCGCTATGCACGCAGTCTTGTGCGCTAATGGTTTCGTGATCATCGTCACCGATAATATGCAACTAGTGGACGCGCCCCGCCGGAAATGGCGGGACAAATGCTGTTCATTTCTTAAGATGCCCTCTCGTTCACGGTAACTCTGACATGAAATATTGTTTTTTACAGGTCACTGATACTGACTACATTTTCTAACAGTCTCGTTGATTAGTAAGAAATACGGACCATGGAACTTTCTCCCATCTAGCATGACAGAGAGACAGTCGGGCGAACTAACCAAGCAAGTAACACTGGGGTATTATTATTTTATAGTGGGGTGCCGTGCCCGTCAATTTGCCAGCCCGAGCACAGTTTTCCTGAGCCACCAAGCGCCGGTCGTCGCGTTGACGTGACACGTTGTTCTGGTACCAGAATTGCGTGCAAACGTTTTTGTACCAGATTTAAATTGCAACGTTTATTAAACTTTAAAGCCGATGGTCGTCCTAAGCTGCTTCTGAATGAGCTGCAAAACTACGAGACTCGACTGATTTCATGGAATCAATAATTAATCCTAGCGTTAATAATTCCTAGAATCATGGGTTGCAGATTGAGGCGGTCACCGCGTCAGCAGTCTGGGGGACTTGTGGCTCATATTCGAATTTTGAAACGTGAAAATTTCAGGTCTTGAAGGGACACGAATCTACAGAAATGCGAGACAGACGGTTAGAAAATCTCCATTTTGCATAGAAATGTTAATATGTATATTTCGTTTTCTCTGCAGCGAAGTAGCATCCACTTTTCGCAGTCGCTTGAATGCGAAATAGCTGAATGAAGATGAATTTCATATTTTCATGGTCCCATTGAAGAGGACGGAGCATCGAGGTTAAACGGACCGGAAGAAATACAGTTTGGTCATTCAAATAAACATGTTCTCCATGAGGTCATCAGCTCCGGTGCACTTCCGTCGATTGGATTACAATTTCATGAAGGCAGGAGCCGCGTGCGACGCAAGCAGGGCGTGGAGTACCGCCAGTCGAGGCTGGTGTAGAGTACCGCGAGTCGAGGCGCTGAGCTGGTGTAGAAATAATGTTCCTCACAAGATTTTAACATCACAGTCTTAATTTTTAAAAATCAGATGTAGAATTATATGTTGGTAGTTAGTACTTGATAAATTAGACGAGGGGATAAATTATTATCCAAGTATTGAATTGGACCTCATTAGCACAAAAGTTTTGGACTAGTTTTTTTTATAACATGGACACCTCAGAAACATGGAAAGCGATGCAGCTCGGTATTGGTTATTATTCTAATTCTTTATAAGCAGTTATTAATATCATTCTTTTATGTAAGATAATTTCTAGATGATATTACTTTTCATATCATCACAATCAACAGAATTTACCCACAGTTTTTCTCAACTCGTACAGCGATCTTCATCTCGCAACTTTATTGAAGGCTCCGTCCAGCGGAAGTGTGAGGCTTCTGTAGCTGAGCCAGCCTGCTCCTCAGCAGCCGACTAAGTGGCACTAACATACCAAAGAGATACAAGGGTAAATTAAAATAAATAAAAAGAACTGACACCATTCGCACGAGAAATTGGCGCACGAGAGGCAGAAAAGAATAGCAGGAAGGAACAGAGCAGATTTAGCCCTACAACAAAATGAATAACAGTTTCCTTGACAGGCTTTCTTGATTTTGCAGTCGATAGCTCGAGTACCTGACAAATAGGTTAGTTTTTTCCTGTGTTCTCTCGCTCGCTGAAAAGCAAGCCTCTCCCGCACGCACACTTCGTAATGGTGCTGTGATTGATGAAACCCCACGGGGAAACATTCGAAATTTGAACATGCCTATTCTATTAATAGGCTATTTAAAGTGATCACCTGAAGTGCTCCAGCCTCATGGGAAATAAAGGAATTTGTCCCTCGAAGAAGATGTCAATCGCTAAAATGAACGCCTCATCACAGTCCTTTAACACAACAATTGCAAGAATATTAAAAACATTTTAGTTTGAAGGCTACTGCTTTCTCCCGCCGATGCATGCTATGCCCTCGAGTTATCGATTGACGTCCAGGAAATGGTCTTGAACATTCCCACTTAATTACGACGAGCTTCGTAAGGGATCTTCTTGCTATCGAACTCCATGGATTTACGGCATACCGCACACGATAGCTGGCTCAGAAATTCGAACTATTGTTCCTGACAGCACCTAAACAGCCGACCGCGTAAACTTCAAGCAGAGTGCTTCTTAAGAGTTATTAGGGACAAAAAACAGACGCATAATTTCAAAATGAACTGATGCCAATTCTCAACGCAAATAAGCGGAATTTCAACGATGATTGTTACGACGGTGTAGTCTTCGCGCGCGTGGACGGTCAATTTTCACTCAATACAGAGGCCTAGCGGCAGAGAGCGCGTGAGTGGCCGTGTGGGCCAGCGTGGAATAAGGGGCTCGAATGCACTCTCCGCAACTAAATGTCCTTTCAACGTGTTATATTCGAAAATTTGTTCAGAGTTGCCTTGTGTTTTTCACGGGTATTGCTAAAGCCATCTTGAGTTGAATGTCAACGATAGGTCATGTTTGGTTAGATAGCACTAAGTTACCCGAGTTTTAAGATATTTTCATGTATTTAAATTTTTACTCTCGGTTTATCTGTAACCAAAGTGTTTAGAGTATGTTACATTTTAGCATGAAATGCCGTAGATTTACGACACATAGGTTATGGTAGCACACTTAAATACCTACTACAAGTGTCTAGGTTACACATGATTCATTAAGTGTCATGATGTATCTGTGACACCCATTTGTGCGTCGTTTTTGTGCTGAATTAATAAGACAAAATTGTCAGTGAATTAGAAAGTCTAAATGAAATTTACAGAACAAGTCTTAAAACTTAACGCTTTAACGCCCAATTTTTTAGCAAATTATTTTTTAGGTAACGTGATATTAATTTAGCCTAAAATAAGTTCCTATTAGTTTTTGCCTACAAATTGAAGGCAATATTATGAATTGAGAAGCGTAACGCAATTTCGCTAGTGTCGCTCAGGACAGCCATAACGTCAGGGAACGTCACCGACGTTGGGCAGAACGGACCAGCCTCTCACACCGCAAACCACTCGTTAGCGGTTGCGCTCGTACAATCAGCGATATTTCCCTCAAAACTACTCGGGGCATAAAGGGAAGAATCGATACCGTAAAACGCAAACCTTTACGCTGGTGGCGCCCACAATGCAACTTAGATTAAAAGTAACAAAAGGTACACGAGAGAAAAGGTCACCAGAGGCTCCGATTTGACCTTTTTGAAGTCAATCTTTTCTCGGTTGACCTTTGAAGTGTGAGCGCCTTCTCCTCTGCCGCTGTAAGATGAAGTGTGGGAGAAGTCCAAGGAAAACAGACACAGTGAAGAGAGATGTTATCTGTCGAATCTCTAATTGAAACATTGCAGCAAATTAAAAGAGCTTTGACGAATGACCGTTCCGGTATGAGGCTTGCGCATCTGAAGGCCCTGTCTGTCAGAGCCAGCGCCGTGCGAGTGGAGAAATGAGAGTGAGTCTTGTATTCTGAACTAGAAACATCAGAATAGCACCTAGTCTTGAAGATTGAATGTCGAAAAGCTGCATCTTAAATGTCAAACATCAACACAAAAGTAGCTTTAATTTAAAATTAAACTCCCAAGTCCCAAGTCCTTTGCCCTGCTGCACCCTCAAGTCAACGAGGGCACTTTTTAATTACTGTAAACGTTCATGTTTTCTGATTGGGAGACTGGAAACTCATTAGCATTTTTTAGAATACGATGGCAAATTCGATGCTTGTAGGATCCTTCAAGCCTCAAATTTCCACAATGATTGTACGAACGAGAATTCTCGAATCGAATCTTACCCCATGCGCACACACGACTGCGCTTATCGGCACACTGCAGAACCAATGACGTCTGAAGATATAAAAGAAAGAAAAGAGATGAGGCCGTGAGGTCCTTCGCAATGTTTGGATGGCTTACACGGTCTCTTTGAAACAGAGCTAAACGGAGTCGCGTCGTGAAGACGCCCGTAAAATGCGAAAGTAAGGATTCTCGTTTCCAAGCTTTTTACTTGCCCGCGATATGCAGTAAAAAGAGAAACCTGAGGTTCTCCGGAAACAATGGGCCATCAACAAAACTGGTGAATGCAATCGTGGCAAGTTTGTTGCTGAAAAAGTGTTAATGAAAGCAGCGCTTTTCAGTCCGGAAGAGTTCTATGGTGTTCACGCAACAGTGGAAAGAGAAAAAACCTGGATGAAAGTCCTAAGAAATGAACTCTATCGATAAGACGGCTTTTCACATATCATCCGAAAAAGTCTTTTCGGTAAATCTCACAGAACTTCCATCATCTCATTCCCCATAGCATTTGCACAGGCATTTCCACTCTTATTAAGAAGCTGTGGCAGGGAGTGGGTCAGAGTCCCACTCACGTATATTGAAAGGATCACTTATCCTTAGTCTGATGGAGGAGAATGCGTATGGAGCACACACAGCACCGTCAACTGCATGAGGCCGCAGAGCTTCCTACCGCTTCCGAGTGATCAGTTTGCCCCCGCAAATGACTCTGAGCTGCAAAAGGCTATCAATGGCAGGTATCTCGACGTGGACGTTACTCGGCCCACCGCGTTGTAGCGCATGGCCCTTCCAGCGCGGTGATCAATGATATATATCCAGCTTTCACGTCATTCAATGACTAGCGATCGGAGCATGATGAAATGGCTTCTCGGAACCTAAACCAACGCTAGCTACCTGATAAAGCAGGCCATGCATCTCACGAGCAGTGTTCTGCATCAGGCGATTGTTGCTGGTCCTAATTGACTAGGCTCGCTGTCGTCTGAACCCTGATGTCACCCAGCATTGTAAGATCTTTGCGCGTACGAACTGTAAACAAAATTAGAGCGCTCCAAGAAGTTAATCTTTTCCTTCAATTTATATTTCAACTACGTATAAATAACAAATTTTTTGGTTAATGTGGCGAGAATAAAGCGTTGTCTTCAACCAGAAATCATTATCACTCTCCTAAATATGCAATTACTGGTAGGTGGGCCTGCCAAAAATGGCGGGACAAATGATATTAATTTCTTGAGATGCCCTCCTACTTACGGTAACTCTAACATGAAACAATATTATGTGCAGTATCACTGCTACCGACTACCTTAGCTGACCGTCTCGATATAAGTTCAGGACGGTCAGAAGGACCAAGCAAACAACACTGAGCTATTATTATACTAGGTGGGCCAAAAAAAAGTTTCATTTTGTCAAGTACTTATAACTCCGTAACTAATGGCCGTAAAAATTCTATGATTTCATTTTCACCGCCATTCAACGTACTTTGATCAGAATAAACCATTTTACAGTGATAGGAAAGTTCACGAACGGATGAACGATAAGAGACAGTGCTTTTTTGGCCATTGCGCGAGGGCAATTCTTAAGACACAATCTATGTTTTCAATTAATAAAAGTAATAAAAATGTAGTATGCAAAAAGAAAATGAAAATAATACTTTTTAAATCAAAATCTTTCCTTCTTACTTAAACACAAGAACATACTGCTTCCATAATAGCCAATAACCACCATTATTTTCGAGGCACTTTTGCTATCGGATTCTCATTCCTAACATTGATTTTCTAATAGTCTCTGGATGGTTTTTAAGTTCATTAACATTTTGAATGATGCGATAACGCAGTTCTTCAAGGTCGTGTAGAAGCGTTTAATAAACAATCTTTGAGATGACCCCGAAGAAAAGAAATCATGATACAGTAGTATTGAGATTCTAAAAAAATTATAATTGTTCTCTTTAGTGTATTTAGAAATACCCTCGTACAATAACAAAAAAACGACCCACACTTATCGTTCATCTGTTCGTGAACTATTCCTATAAATGCAAAATGGTTTAACTACATTGAATGACGGTGAAAGCGAGACCATATCGATGTTTTTACACCTATTAGTGACCGAGTTATAGGTTTGTAAAAAAAGGACTTAATTCGTGGTCCACCCTGTACAGTGGAATGAATGGGATAGAAGCCCAAGGGATTAGTGCATATCCTTCTTTATTCGTGGCTAGAGCGGGCATTTCATTTTTGACGCATAAAAATGTACATCTCGCGCTCTGCAAGCACCAATGCACATCAATAAGAAAGACCTCTGGGACACCAGTACGTCAGTACTTCACAAGCGGAAAAAGTTATCCAGCGCATGTTCTCAAGTTACACTGCGTTGTTGGAGCATGGTTAAATACTTGCATATGTCGCGAGTCAAGGGCACACGAACAGTACCATTCTTCTCACAAGTACCGAGTGAGTAGCAAGGCTAGTGATGAAGTCGATTGAATGTCTGGATCAGCTGAAACAGAGCAACATCGGCGCAAAATAGCCTGAGCATTGTCGCTCAACACTAAAAACATAAACTACTCTTTCGTGGAGCAAGACAGTGACCCAAGCATCGCTTTAAGACACGCGCATCAATAGCTGAAGTCGTAGACGCAATCCCAGGAGCCCTGAGTCGGGGCAGCGGTCGATGATGGAAGCTCCAGCTTGCTGCTCACAAGGTGCATTATGAAGCAAGTTGTCCTGTACCTCGAGAGGTATGAGGTCGTTCTATTCATGACCCTCGATCCAGAAACTTCACTTCTCTCACGCAAGTCTTCTCAGGAACTCACGTGGCCTCTTTGCGCTCGTAGCTTGGGAGCGTTGAAGGCTTTTTAGACTCGCCAGATCCTCCAGTGGAATACCTTCGGGCTCACACGGGTCATGGCAGGCGAATATACGAACTGACAATATCGCATCTGCAATATATTTGCTCTCTTCAGACTGCACGAGGCTGGAATATGGGAGATTTTCAGTAACATCGGTGACCATAGATTGGGATCTCACGAAGACTTAAAGTGCCCAAAATATCGCAAAAGCTGTGCAACGACCATGAATTACTACCTTAAAATATGCCCCGCATGTTTGCTCTTCATAGATTGGAGCACGGGAATGAAGCTAAAACAACTTGACGACTTCACGCACGTCAGGAATTATCGGCTTGGAAGTGGCTTATCAAGTCCCATTTTGCATTGTAAATAGACGACAAGCGCCGGAGTTACAACGCTGGCCATGGACGAAACGGGCACGTCTTCGTGGCACTGGCGCATCGAGCTCTGCTATGAGGAAGCCGGCCGCAAGCCTTAGCCTTTATTTTATCAAAGCAAACGGCGCCATTCGTCACAGACGCTCACGAACAAGCACTCTCCCTCGCTCCACGTCGCTGCGTCCGAGCAGTGCAAAATAAATTTCGACCGACAACGTAAAATCCCCTTAACTGGAAGCACAGACATGTTCCTATGGGGAAAAAATTGTCGGTGTCTCAGCTTCCGTGATAATAATTCCTCATGCAAGCCCGCGTGAAAAACGATTAAGAAAGCGACGCGTTAGCTCAGCTGCCTCCAGAAATGCAGCACACATGGAGCGCAAAAATGACGACGGAAGAAGGAGCGCCTTCCACGCATCGTCCCTTAATCGCTTCGAGTTTTGACGGATAAAAAACCGTCGGATGTCAGGAGGTCGCCGCAATCTCGACAGGTGCGTTGCTCAAGCTGCGGTGGCCAGCACAAATTGCAGCAGCAATCTGAGCCTCAGGCCAACATCGCAGGCGCCCCTAAATTGTTTGTCTTTATTGCCGTTTACGAAAGAAATTGGAAATTAGTTGTCCTTCATGACCCGAATTCTGCTCATTCTCTAATTCGAAGAGTATTTACTCGCGCAGAGGTCAACGCTTGAATAATTAGATGAGGTTACGTAAGGGTGGTTTAATAGCTCCAATTTAAGCACAAAAAATAAATGCTGCTAGAAATATTGGAAAGAAAATTATGGAAAATGCTGAATCAATGTGCGGCCATTAACAGCCTGTGATTTTGCATACACTTGATAAGGAACACATTCTTCAACTTGACAATTATATAATCAGCGCTAAAATTTATGGGCACGTATTACCTTAAATTCCCGCCATGGAGATATTGTAAACCGAATTTCCCTTTGAAGGCAATTGAAATCAAATTTTATGTTTGCATCTAAAATATTCAATTCCCCTTCAGCGAAGAGTTAAATTTTTTGCACGTAAATGGTAGTGTAATATATATAGAATAAGTGTCTGGCTGTCTATTTTCTCTCTCAAATTGGACGAACTCTCAACACAATTGTGTAATACATATATATATATGTGTGTGTAGAATAGATGTCTGTCTATTTTCGCTAGCAGATTGGTCGAACTCTCAATATAATTGAGTAATTGAGAAATAAAACGCCCCTTGTTTGAGTCGCTCAGAAACGCTTTTAGGTCACCGAAAGTCCGGAGAATTTTATTTACAAGTCTTGAGTGGGTCACAAATGAAGGATAAAGAAGGCTTTATCTCAGTTCACTTCAGCATCCCTGTAACGCTAAACCGACCAAACTAACAAATTTTATAAACTACACACAACTCCAGGACTAAGAGGATTAGCAATCGTCCTACAATTGCATGTATGTTATTCTCCTATTCCCAAGTTGTGCATTTTAAAGCCACTCTATGCTCTTCCCGGCACACCCTACATCAAACTCTGTTTCGTAACATTGCTATCCTGGTACCTACTGGCTGCGTTTTGATGTTGGCACCTACTGGCCTCGTTTTGATGTTGGCACCTACTGGCCGCGTTTTGATGTTGGCACCTACTGGCCGCGTTTTGATGTTGGCACCTACTGGCCGCGTTTTGATGTTGGCACCTACTGGCCGCGTTTTGATGTTGGCACCTACTGGCCGCGTTTTGATGTTGGCACCTACTGGCCGCGTTTTGATGTTGGCACCTACTGGCCGCGTTTTGATGTTGGCACCTACTGGCCGCGTTTTGATGTTGGCACCTACTGGCCGCGTTTTGATGTTGGCACCTACTGGCCGCGTTTTGATGTTGGCACCTACTGGCCGCGTTTTGATGTTGGCACCTACTGGCCGCGTTTTGATGTTGGCACCTACTGGCCGCGTTTTGATGTTGGCACCTACTGGCCGCGTTTTGATGTTGGCACCTACTGGCCGCGTTTTGATGTTGGCACCTACTGGCCGCGTTTTGATGTTGGCACCTACTGGCCGCGTTTTGATGTTGGCACCTACTGACCGCGTTTTGATGTTGGCACCTACTGACCGCGTTTTGATGTTGGCACCTACTGACCGCGTTTTGATGTTGGCACCTACTGGCCACGAATATTCCTACATTGGTAACTACTGGTCGTGTACTGACATTTCTATACAGGCACCGCGTGATGGCGGTGTACAAAGCCAAATCCATCCTTATTGCACGCAATATACATAAGGCTGCAGCTTAATTTTTGGTACAAAGCCAAATCCATCCTTATTGCACGCAATATACAAAATGCTGCAACTAATTTTTCGTAGAAAACAAAACGCAGCCTGACCGTCCCAACCATCGGGTCTGTAAAGGGTTAGCGGTAGCGCGACGCGTGCTGCCGCTGGACGACCTGGGCGACGTTCATGAGCAGCGTGGTCCAGTTGGACGAGAGGCGTCACCGTCTCACGACCTTGTTCCTTCACGCCGAGTTCTGTGTTACGACTCCGACTCTTCCATGTAATTCGCGGTCACGATGATTCCCTCATGCAGTAAATCATTTCCGTGGGTAATTTTATTTCAGCAGCTTAGCTCATATGACAGTTCTTAAATTGATTTTTTACACGGTAACTTTACGCTTTTCTATGCTCCGAGTGTTAGTGTTTCCTACGTTAGAAGGCAACAACGTAAAATTGAAATTATTTTCTACTAATCCATTGGCGGCAGGGTGAAAAAAGCATTTAAATAACTATTCATTCTTCGATCGACAGCGCAGCAACTTCGATACAATCAGTTGCCATGGCGTTCTACGCCATTAATTTTGCGAACTGAATTCGAAATATTCGCTTCATTAAGTGGATTTTTTGTCGATATTGTTCAATCATTCGCACTGCCTAAGAATGTTACTCAGTTTCTACACACACACTCACTCTGCAGCAAAAACTTTCATGCTCCGAGTAGTACCTTGAGAATTCGATTAGATGGAACTTAAAAATATCACCCAAAGGCCATCATTTAAATTCTTCCATGGAAATTAAAGCACTCGATCTTACGGTGCAGAAAACATAACTGAACAAACACTCTTCACAGTCGGCATGCAACGTACACCTGACGAGAGCGCAGCTGCCCAGTTGTTGACTTGCTTTCCTTAATGCGATCATAATTCATGTTTTTTTCCTAGCGCCTGACCTCGGTGTGCACAATAGGACAAGCCCTTGCAATGGTATAGGTCACATGCTCACCCTAGATAATTCTTCGAGAAATGAGCCCCGCATTATTCAAACAAACGCTACCGCATTTTTTTACCCGTCGTTCGGCTGCTTGGTAATGACGGTCGTGGATATTATTGTCGAACTCGTGCGACGACACCTAGAATTAAACAAAACGCCCTTGAATTTATCGTCAAACCGAAACAAAGAAGACGGAGTTTATTTGGACGCCGCGTAAATCTTGAGATAAGCATATTATTAAGCGGGGCCAGCCACCATCAAAGTTTTCACGTGCGTATGGAGCAGTGTAATTAATTGAAGCTAGAAACACCTCTGCGTTGTGCGAGGTCTCCCGCTGTTTATTTGTACGAAGAAAACGCCAGTAGGTCGTACAAGACGCCTTGTCTTCAAAGGTCAGGCGTCACATAGAGCCTACTTATACATTAGTTGAGAAAGACCTACGCGAAGAACACTCGCCACAGCAGTAGTCTGCCGTGCATGCGTCAGCGAGGGACTCCTTACTGGGCCTCAAGAGCTGTCCATTTTCAAGTGACACCTCACCTCCTGTCAAGCCTAGCGTCCACGAAGACAAGTCTAGCCTCAAAAGAAATTCAGTTCGTCAAGAGAACGCGCAGCTTTATTTGGGCGGCTCTTGCTCATTGTCGATTACCTGAGCAACATCGCCCATTGAGATAATTAATAACCTAACGGATGCCTGAATTCAGAGATGCAGGAATGTATATTCGTGGCAAGCCACACGCATGTTTCAAGCCCCACAGCTTTGTATGGGTGTTTTTTTAGAGAAAAAGACTGAAGATTGTGTGATAAACCTCCATGGTGTGTATGTGAACCCGAGTCCTGAACACATGAAGTTTTTACACTCGCCATTTTCGTCAGCACGCTTGTGAACAGCCAAAAATCTCCCTGAAACTCTCACAGAGAGACTTCTTAACACCACCTAGGACCTCTGAACTTTCCAAAGCCTCATGGAAGCATAAAACAAGAAGGCAGTGTATCTTAAGCCTCGGTAGAATGTGTGCCAGTGTACGTCATGGCTATATTAAGTGTTGCTTTATGCCCATACGAAGCGGGCCATCAGACAACAGAGGCTTTTAGCCTATAGGTCAACGGAGGACAAACATCACCCATTTACCATATAAATTGAGCAAGACTGCACTCGCAGGAGGGAGACTATATCATGGGTCGTGTGAAGGCACACATAAATTCTCAAATAAATGAAGCTTCCTAGAAAAGAGTTTTCGAAAAAAGACTTTGGAGGAAATTAAAGTGAGACTTAAGCTGTGAACATTTTCTATTTGACGGTGTGCGAGTGATGAGCGAAACGTCGGTGCGTAATTATGCTGCGCCCTAAAAAGGAAACGGTCCGGGCTATACAATAAAAAAAGTACTCTTGAAATGAGCTGATGGCCCCCCGAGCATCCACGTTATTTAGACACAAAAGCTCTACTCGTGCTCCATGTGTGAACTACAACGCGTGTGATTCATAACTGCAAACAGAGATTCGCTGAGACGAAAAATGGTTAGCTGTAGAACGTTTTTTCATAAGAGTGATGTAGCATTTCAACACACACAAAAGGAGGTCTCAGGAAGTATATGGTGTAACATACAAAGCCTGGTTTTTTAAAAGCGAATAACAATTTAATTTCCCTACAGGCAGAAGAATACCTTCCGAAATCGTGCACCGCAGAAACTAAGGCCCGGAGCACAGCCCTCCTCATGTTCAAGAGACGCCCTAATACACAGGATGCCCAGAAAGCAATAAGCGCGTTTAACCTTCTTGCCATGGACGTCTTTGCATTTGTGATGCTTAATTAATCAATCGCTCATCTACTCGTATGGCGTACCTTCAGACTCCATACCCACTTATCGGATTATTGAATGTTCCAGATTTAGCCCTGTGAAGAATATAAAATTTTTAATTGATTCTAGACTATTTATTGGCTTCCAAGGTCGATGTTTTAAAAAGGATCTTTGTTAAATATCGTACCAGATGTTTATCAAATTTCGTGGAACACGGGCAATCTACTCGAACAATGGAAATTAAAAACGGAATTGATAGAACCGTTCAAAGTGCAGTGAAAGTTCTCCTCGCTGCAATTAGCGTTCGCTCCACGACATAACATTGAGCGTAAAATTGAATTCATTAATATTAACCTAGCATCAACAGAGCTATCGAGCCATCTTTTACTCTCTCAAATGAATTTCAGTCCTACAATGAAATAAGTTTTCTGGTAAAAGAATTCGATGGTATTAGTCATCATTCAGTTCTTGCACCCACGTGTGCACGCAGTAACCAAAAAAGGGCAAAACAAAATGGCAGCAACACCAGATTGCGCGAGCAAAATTTTCATTCACGAGCGCTGAAGACCACGTTGCTGCAGTAGCGCACAAGTGAACCTCATAAAATACGTTGCTTTAGTTTTCGAATCCCCGCTACAGATTCGAAATTATCTTTCTTCGCAAAAAGGTATTGCAACTGAAGGAATACGTTCCGAAATACCATCTGAATTCGAAGGTATTCCGTCTTTAAGAAAGCGAGTGCGACTGTAGCTGAGCGAGATGAAAGATTACAAGCCCTGTGCGCGACGCCAGCATTCCAGGAATAACACGATCGTAGGACGAATTTTCTACAATATTCGACGCACGACTCCTTGAACTTAACATAACGCTCAAAGCAATAATTTATTTGTTAAGAGTGATTGATGCATGTGAGATCGAGAGCGTTTGGCGAAAAAAGACCAGAGAATGATCGATCTACTGTAAAAAAAAATCTGTCCCGAAATTGGACGTTTGCGCGGCCATAAGCGAGCTAAGCACAAAGTAAGTACATGGTGGAAACCTGAGCAAGGAATAACTCCAGTTGGAGTGTTGCATTATTATACAATTTAAACAATGTATTTCCGAAAGTTTACATTATTTAAAAATATTACAGTAATAAATTTCTTACGCGGTTGCTATGAACATTTGTATTTATGGCTACTTGTGAGCCCGAATATACGGTCCGTAAAGCCAAATACTTCATGCTGCAACGACGTGCACCTCAGTACAGCAGCTAAACTACGCGGGGTGACGTGTCCTCGACCGGATAGCAGTCGAGATGTGGGGCCTCTGGAGGGCCGTTTCGTGGACATCAAAAAGTAGACAAGTCTCACTCGTGCTGCGGTGGGGGCACAAGAACCAGACGGAGGGAAAGGTGGTATCTTCTCTCTGATCTATGAACTATTTTTTCTATAACATTTGGCTTACTGCTTTTCATCGCTAAAACTACTAGGGTTTATTGCTTGTAGTTGGTACAGCGATACAAGAAGATTCGATGTGACATCTACAGTATTTCACATAAATGTTCTAATCTACAGTAATAATTTTTATTTCATTTTCACTTCCTTTTCAACCAGAAACAACTATCAGAAATCCTTGCACGAGATTCCCTGGATTGAAGCAGAAGCGAGCACGACTCTAGAGCTGGTACCTCTACACACACACACCGGTCACTGTATACCAGCACGGAGCGTTAATTCCTTTTGTTGGTTTGTTCAAATGGAAATATTCATGCGACGTTGTTGCAGCATGTGCTCGAGTTTTCTGGAACTGACGGGAATGTGGCAAACGACTCCCTCCTTTTCTTTTCGTTTCATTCTACGATTTCTGTTGAAATGATGCTTACTACAAGAATTTAGTTGAGCTGACTTACCACAGGAGTTTCATCGAACTGAATTACCACAGGAGTTTCATCGAACTAAATTACCACAGGAGTTAAATGAAACTGAAGTTCCTGAGAGGCCTGTCCGTTGGTGAAATACGCACGACACAATCGAAAATCCTGGATGGCTGCGTGCTAGGAGTGTCTATTGTACCTATTGATCATTAATGTGCGTCAATTGCACCGGCTAGGGGGACATAGGACACGCAAGAATAACGCATAAGAAGGTAGGGTCGATTATTTGCTACTCCAATCTACTTCTGTATCTCATACGCTATGTGTTTAACGCGTTACCTACGCACCGGCGTACTAACTAACTACTGTTGCATAATGATTTGCCTGTACGCTAATACTCATTTTACATGCGTTTACTGAGAACCCTCATATCTGAAGGATTAAAATAACTATATACCGTCAATCCGAGTATAAAGAGAGAACAACAGTGATAAAAGCATGTCTGACTTTAAAACCCTTAAGAGTTATCGAATGTCAATTCGGTTTCCTTTATGGAACAGCTTAGGTGTAAACATT
Organism: Orchestia grillus; assembly: GCA_014899125.1. Lineage (NCBI taxonomy): Eukaryota > Metazoa > Arthropoda > Malacostraca > Amphipoda > Talitridae > Orchestia > Orchestia grillus. The sequence continues at coordinate 25,045 of VOMN01044685.1, forward strand.
CATACATAGACAACGTGCTAAGATGCTTCTAACAGTTGAGTAGACCGCAAAAGAACTCATTTACGGCTATGCACTTTTGTAAAATACGATGTTTGCTTATTATGCTGAAGCCCAGACAAAATCGCGCGAGGTGCACTCGCAGCGAAACGGACATACCCAGCGGTTCCTCAGTCAACAAGGTTAAATATTGTTACGTTAGGTCGAGATCATTGGCACGGTCTCGGTATTTCAATGCAGCTCTCTCTAACTTCGCTTCTCTTTTTAAATCTCCATCAAAACAGAATCGCTCACAACGTACGTCGTTTACCGCTTCCTCCTCACCGGAATAAGGCGAAACTTCCATTCTGACGTCAGGTATGGAAGGAATCAAGAGGCTTGAGTCAGATGCAGGTATGGCGGAAATGAGCGAACTGCTCACCAACAGTGATGGATCGCTCTCGAGATCATGCCTTGAGAGTTGACTGAGTAGCACAACCATGTACCCGCGACGACCTGCTCTCGAAATTGGGCTGGACGCAGGTCCTAATATAAGTTTTTCGCCGACCCGAATCGATGAGTTTATTGACGGGTCGGCGAAAACGTCAGACTGGGACGCTACCCCAAGGTTGAGTTTCGAGAGCAGGTTGTCGCAGTTACATGGTGGTGCAACTTTATCAACTTTCGAAGGTTACGCAAAGCGTTTTTTACCAATTATTTCATAAATTATTGATAAAATAATTGGGTTGCCAAAATTAGGTAACTTTAGACACTCCTGCGAAATGTACGCTACTCCTGTGTTGTGAATCAACGACGAACCCAAAGAAGATGCGAAGTAGCTCATCTTTACAAGCAAGTCCCTGTTACAAAAATTGAAACATCCACGAACATTTGCGTCGAGATGCTTCGCAAGTCGTCGTTGACTTTAAAAAGGGAATATAGTAATGAATGAGATTGAGCCACATAAATTGATTCTTCCGCATACCCCGGCAGCTCAGGCGCTATAGAAATCATCGCAAGTAATGCACGATTGCAATTTTTTAGCATTCGAAGTTAGTTAAGGACTGAGCGGGACGACAGCTGTAATGTTCGGTGCGAGACAAGCGCGGCCACCAAACACTGTGGCGAGCGATCTAAATCCCAAAATCCTGATTAATGCCAAGCATTCCAGGTTTCGGGCTGGGTTAGGCTTCAGTTTAAGAGGCTCGTGTATTACACTTGCAGGAGGACTGATTGCGCGCACTGTACTTAAATTCTTCCACTGGAAACGAAAAAAAATATTTTAGGCTGAAATCTTCTGAACCCTGTTACCAGTGGTACACCTACAGTTTGGTCGTCTTTATAGGAAGAGAGTGGCACCTCAAAAACATGAATTCGACTGGAAGGAGAGAGATATACAGAGATCGAAGGATAAAAAAATGCAGGTGACCGTACAGGAGACTAGTCTCACTCTGATTTATCGTTTAAAAAGGAATGAGGAATGTGCACGTCTGGGCTGATCGCGTTTGCTTCGGCGAGGTAGCCGAGTGGATCTAGCAATTTATTGCTAATTTATTCACACTTTAAGCACGAGCGGGAAAAGTTAACGGGAGTGTTTGAAAAGCGTGCACTGTAGAGAGAACGTCTATGGTCAATATTTCATCAAATAAGGAGTTTACGAAAGAAGCAATGACACATTCGTCGCAAAAAAGACGCACAGCCCTTGATGGGACTTAACGCCCTGTTTTTGACCACGCGACTTGGTGACTGCTCCCAGACAGATTCCAATTCGAAAAACTCTTTTTCAATCACACATAGACTTTAACTCGCTGTGGATAGTTCACACAGAAATGGGAAAAGTCATAAAAAATGGTAACTTTTTCAACAGTATAGTATGGCTCTTTCTCTAATCATATGCAAAACAGGGAAAACTTGGCGTAAATGACAGAAGTAGCAACATTAGAAATAAAACGATCTTGCATGTAAATAGCAGCGCCAGCGTCACTTACCTGTGCTGTAATAACTCAGGATAACACGCTGACCAGACATCAAGCCAAAGGATATAGACGGTATCAACTGGGTACTCACCTGACGTAAATAGGACGATGGCTTTGAGACAGGCGTATTCGGCGGAGTCCACTTGCAGGGCCTTAAGTTTATCGACTTGTTCTTGAAATATCCTCACGTGGTCCATAAAGGCGACTACTCGGTCTGCAGCCATTGGAGACGAGTGCAGCGCCGCTTCCCCAAGAAAAGGAGCCACTTGTAATGGCATTGAACACTGAGAGGCGTTTAACACGAATAGTTCGGACCACACAAGTCTTAACAACGCGACTTGGTCCGTCATTTGAAGATCGGGAAAAAACGGGATGTGTTTTGCCCATCCCACTGCTGAGAATAGCAGCCTAGACGGTAACTCATAGATATTTTCGACTCCCATGATGTTGGAATTAAAATTATTGCCGTACGGAGCAGTGGGATAAGGCTCGGCCCTCAGTAACATTGATATGTAAGAGGAGAGGTAGGAGTGGCCATTGAGACTGTCTCCATTGGTAATGAACTGGCCAGGCATCCCAAGAGCTTGCGTCGGAGGGACACGTCCTCGCTGCACCGCTGCAACAACACAAACACAATAAAGTTAGTCACTGTGAACACAAAGTACTGAGACACAGTGTCACATTAGCATCAAGAAATGGTGATGAAATTGGGATTGTAAAGTTGTCCCAATTACAATGGCTTATTCCACGACTAATTCAAAAATAGGGAAGAGATCAAATTTCGACCTGATTGAAATTAATGTTGAAGGTGCAGTGCAATGCATTTTTTGTTGACTTCGTGATGAGCTCAGGAAATGAACTACAAATTTCGAGGAGAGATAGCAACGAAATAAATTTACTTTGAACAAACTGAAAATTAATTTACAACGAGAATTTAAATAAATATACATACGTGCTGCTCAATAGTTATCTCTAAAAGGTGTGCACGGACGAAACTTTTAATCAATTCTTATATTGCAAAAATTTCTGACTATTGGCCTTACGAAGCACGCTTTCCCACGTACTATAATATTGCACTATTATTACTTTACATTGTCGCCAAGTGTTGGATAGCCTCTGCAGAATGACTGTTCAGTCCGACGCTCTTCATGGAACATAAGGACACAAAGCGCTACCCGTTCCTCGCATCACAAACTCGACCATTTCAAACAGCCGACCAGCGAACACCGCACATCATCACGAGCTCCTCAGCGCTGCAACGCGACAGCCCTGAAGTGGCGGTGTACGAAACGCGTACGAAGGAAACCTCCTTCGTGCGCATCCGCGTTATTTGCACACACGCGCTATCACGACGTGCGTCGAGAGGACGGCGCCATACTGTGTGATGTACGACAAATACAACCTCCCTCGATTGGATGCGTGGGACGACCAAGCCGACTCTCGTGTGGTGTGTTACTCGCTAAATATTTCAGAGGGAATTATGCCGACTCTCGTGTGGTGTGTTACTCGCTAAATATTTCGGAGGGAGTCATGACACGCGCCAAAAGCCGCGTCCCAAACTGTGATCGAGACGTGAATGGTCGCATACCCGCCTATCATCATGAATGGCGCGCCCACTCGAGCCGATGTTGCATGACTCGGGTCAATAAATTAGTGGTCTCGATTACCGGAGATGAGCGTCTCATTTTTGTGTCATCTTCGTGGCCTTGCTTCATTAAAAGTTGCCTACTCAAGCTTCGGATTTCTCAACACATTTGGCGGGTTGTTGGTGGCGTGGCTCAAGTGCCCCCAGCTTGAAAGCGAGCATTCAACTTCCCCCTTACCGACACAAACATTTGAGCCTAGTCATCGGTTCTGATGTATAATCAAGAAATACGTGCCAAGTTTCTTTCTTCCTGCAAGTGAACGGATGCTTGCACTTAAATGAAAACGAAAGGAGTGCGCTGATGATCGTCTCTGATGAGTTACTAGAGCATCTGGCGAATGGTTACTCTAGAAAGACAAGTCATCTCGCATATTTTATGGTTGAAAATAAGTACAGGGCGTTGTAAAAGAGCAGCGTTGCTATAGTTTAATAGTCCAATAAGTAGTTTTAAATATCTTGCAATTTATTTTCAGCTTTTATAAGGAGCACAAGTGGTGTATTTATTGACAACTTAGTTTATCGGTACTTCGTACGATTTGCTCTCACGGTATTTAGTGAATTCTTTACGATCAATCGCAGAATGGAAAAGCTTCTTTACCGCACCCTGCATGTGTTTTTGGAGTCTACAGCAAAAGTTCACTGAAAGTAACCAATCAAAACGCAACTGGAGAAATTTACGCTCCTCACCCTCACAGAGTACGGCTTTTTGCCGTAGTGAATAACCTAAAGAAACAATGCCCATATTTCAAAGCGTTGAGTCGTGTTTAAAAAGAGCTCTGAACTTTGCTCAAGATGCTGCAAAAAAGAATTCGGGCCGACGTGCTTCACAGGAGACGTTGGTTCATACCAACCCAGCGTCTTCGTTTGAGTACACGAGAAAACAAATTTCATATACAATAAATAACCTTGGAAATACCAATTTAAGAAAAATCATACATCCTTCATGATCCTCTCTTTGGTTAATATTTGTAGCCAATTTGCAAAAAAAAAACAATGGTAAACTCAAGTTTTCTTAAAGTATACCTACATAATCGACAAAAATCGAAGGGAAATTACTCGAGTTTAAATGGGTAAATAAGCGAACGCTGGTCTGCGGTGCTCATGAGAGGGTGCCCTGGGATACGAGGGCTTTTGACGAGGCGATATTTAAAGGCGACGGGCCGCGGTACAATGGACGCAGTCTGCGTGGCGGACAGGCTGCTGTACAGGCGGACAGGGGGCAGGCGGACAGGGGGCAGGCGGACAGGGGGCGGCTGGCGTGTTGTGTTGTGAGACGCGGGCACCCACTCCTCACTCGGGGGTCCTGTGTGGCGTGCACCGCCAATGTGCGCGTTTCATGAGAACATGGTTTTGTGATCACAGAAAGTGCCGTCACACAATAAACCCGAATACAAGATTGTGGAAGAGCTCGTAGATGGTTTTGCAAATCTAGACAATTTCATCACCGAATAAACGCATACATAAAATTGAAGATGAAGTGGTAAACGGTTTAATACGCTTATGCTTTAACCAAAGTTCTATCGCAATAAAGCAGGATATAAAAGCCTGAAACATACTGCTCTACGCGGGTAAAACGTAGCTAGAAGTGAATTCGAGTACGTGAACGCTAGCGCTCAGAGCGGTGCAAAGCGTTAACATTATACATGACGTGAATCCACGTTCAGGTACGCGACACTTCCGAAACTCTTGATCGTCCATTCGTTGGAACGCCACCTACTTTTTGGCACACGAGTTTGGAGACGGGTGCTATCTGCAGCTCAGATGTGCTACACCCAAGCAACCGCCCCTAATGCTGCAACAGCACGGCACTTTTTCCAACTTTTAGTTCTCTGTACACGAAATGCACCGAAGTAGAAGAGCTGGTAAAGGAAGGCAGGCAGCAGCAAGAGGAGCATGAGGAGAAACACGTCAATTTCGAGAGGTTGTTTGCTTGAAGGAGAGGTTGGACCGCAGTATCGACATCCGCCTAGTCAGCAAGTTCAGGGATTAAAGGGAGCGACGGGGGCAGAACACGACGCAAACTTTGAAAGCTTGTCTGTTAACGAATATTCGGAGGTATTGATTTGTGATACGTTATCCTTACGGAGTCGATGCACAACACGGTGAATGCAGCGGGGAACAAAGAAAAGAGAAGTTTAACAATGATGTGGAATTTTTCTATATAAAAAACTTATGAAAGTGAAACAAGGTAGTTGTAAATCCTTGTTTTTAATTCCAGAACTTCACCTACAGAATGACGAAACGGTGACGATTTTGAATGATAGTGTATTGAGGAATTGTTCTTTTACATTTACAATGAGTCGAATCCCACATAGCCAAATCCCACACAGCCAAATCCCACACAGCCAAATCCCACACAGCCAAATCCCACACAGCCAAATCCCACACAGCCAAATCCCACACAGCCAAATCCCACACAGCCAAATCCCACACAGCCAAATCCCACACAGTCAAATCCCACACAGTCAAATCGCACAGTCAAATCACACAGTCAAATCACACAGTCAAATCGCACGGTCAAATCACACAGTCAAATCACACAGTCAAATCACACAGTCAAATCGCACGGTCAAATCACACAGTCAAATCGCACGGTCAAATCACACAGTTAGATCTCACAATAAAATGCAAGAGGCTCCACACTTTAGTATAATGATTCATCAATCCTTTCAGCTAGTTAATCTGCTTCCTCTACACTTTAGGAGCTTTACTTCATAACTCTGCTACCAAGCATTTTCCTAATTACAGTCGCCCCTGAGCGCACACGTGTGCCCCCATCCATCTTATTTCTCGAAAATTAAGTGTTCTCAAAAGGGATAGCAGGACGAAATTTCCTCCCGTGGAGTCTCGGAGTCCCTGGAAGAAGCTAACCTCGTCACGTCTACTCAATGTCGAGAATCAACATCAGAAAGAAATAAAGTTTAGTCTTGGCACTCAGACTGTGGCGTGCGCTTTCTATGGTACACACGATCACCTAACCTAACGTAACCAAAAGGTCTAACATATATGAATACAGATTAAATTTTCATGAAGTTTGTGCTTATTACTCGAGTATGCTGGTTTAGAATGGAGAAGAAAAGCTAGTAGAATAACTAAACTTGAGAAAAAATCCTAGGAGATATTTGCAGACATTCGATTTTTCTTTGATGGAGAATCTCTGACAAAGTATTAAATTCTCACTGTTTTGTTCGAAACTAGGGTGGGTGTGCGAAAATATTCAAGAAATGTGAAAAACTGCTGTCGCAGTATTTCAGCTACATTCGCAGGATTTCGCTCGATTGCCGCCAAGGCACAGCTTCAAATCCAAATTTCAGAGGACGAACTGTGACGTCAAGACTGTAACTCGACACCACAGCAACAGGTACTACGCATTTCTTGAAGCCAGAGCGACACAATGCAATTTAGAACCATTTAACTGGGTATGCACGTCCTTCTGGAGCGTGCATTCCACAAACGCGTCGCCCTCGGCACCGTTTATGCGCCTCCGTCGCCAGCTGCTGCCCACCTCCTCTAAAGAATAGCGGCCAAATTGTGCCTCCTTTGATTAGGGTGCAAGGATGTGGGGCTCGAGGTGTCGCTTGCTCCCAGGCCAAGAATAGGCGCTGTCCAGTCCCTGAGAACAACTCGAACTACATTCCTTTACATCAAAATACAAGGGGTGATACAATCGTTTATTAGGGCTCACTGAAATTCCTACCCTGGGCTCGAGCGAACGAGTCCGGGCACAGCTGGATGTAGTTCAGTAATTCTTATCAGTTATTCGACTTGCCCTGCAATGCGAACGAGAAATTTTACAGTGCTGGACGTGATCATACAGGTACTCGCGCAATAAAGGCAAGAAATTTTACATCGTGCGCGTAGAAGTAAGCGAATTGTGAGAAATACAAGAGTGACAAACCCCTTCATTAGAAGCTCTTGTACGTTCAAGTAACATTTTACTCCCAGAAAGTTTCCCTTAATCTGACTGTACATGGCGCCTCGATGAATAAATCTCTCGTGCCAAATACCAAAACACATTGGAACAATTTCTCCAATGGTTGAACACAAATTGAGATTTTTCAAGTCCTTCGGAGGCCGCCATGAGATGAAGACCTTACCTCGCACGCGTAGGTCGTGGTAGATTTAGCAGAGGGATGCCTTATCTCGAGAAGAGGTCATGACACAGACCGTACGTCCACTCGAATAAGTCATTTTGTGGTGTTTATCAGAGTGCGGCACCTCATTGGGCACCCACATGGACAGTACATCAGCCTCAAAAGCTCGCACTTTCGCTGCTAAAAGAACCAAGCGCTCCAAGTGCAGGTCAAAGTTCCACCTCTAGGCGAGATAAGAAGACGTCGTATAGACTCCCACGCGTGCCAGAACAACATCGCTCGCGTTAATGTTCGTGTACATTGAAATAAACTCCTAGTTAAAAGTCGCATGCCCTTCCACTTGTCCGTGACGCACTGCAACCGCCATGCCTAATATGATTGTGCACTAGGAGCTCTTCGCTCTGGTTGGGAAATATTTTCAGATTTGGCATCTCAAAAAGATACTCCCTGGATTCAGTCTCTACAAGTTTTTTTAATACTGGAGAAGTCGTCAGTTTGTATTCGTTTTCCAAGTGAGCGAATCTTCTGATTTAAGTTTTATCTTAATAAAGTTCTGAAAAAAACTACTTCACTACGGCCAACCAAACGTGGCAGGTTGTATTCTCAGCTAGCAATACACCTACGGGGATGGCAACACAAAGAACAAGTCACGACAATAAATTCCTTACAATTTGTATCAGGAAACATCGTAAATATAACTGAAAAAGACTGAATTGATTCCGATTCTTCAATTGGCCCTTTGATGACACGTGAATTTTTTTTCAATAGAGACAACTCCACTTATTCGTCAAGTATCTTCGGTGAGTTAGAAAATGAAGCATTGGAATTAAAGCTAAGTCATCAGAGACATCAATCGTCCAAATCGAAAGGATTCAGAACACTTAATGTTCTTCCCCCACCTTTTATAAATTCTTCATAGACGTTCCCAGCCTTTGTAACTTTGGCCGGAACTGTGAATAGAAGAATGTGGTAATGCGACCTAAATACTGGGCACATAACAATACAAGCATGAGCAAGTGGGCACGATTTTCTTCTGTTTGCGTTGGTCAATTGGGCTCTCATGCAGACAATGGGGCTCTGGCACAACAAACGCATTAGGGAAGGCGATGTGGGAACTGCACCGGCCACTTCTGCAGCACATTTGTGTTGGGATCATCGATGAGAAATCGCGTTTACGGCCCATTCGTTCTAGGGACACGAAATGTTAAGCATGGGAAAACTAACAGTGGTCGTTCACACACGTGAAATGAAGCTACAGGACACCTCAAAGTCTCAATATTGCGCAAACATTCAGTCCACGAAAGAGGCTTTGTGAATAGGTTGAAAGCACCCAAAGTGCTTGGATTTAAAATTGCGTTTGCTCGGGGTTCTACAGGGAGTAGGCGCGGAAATACGTTCTGAAAAATTCAGTCATTTTGAAGTTACAGGCACGCCGCAGTCGTAATGCACAACTGAAATTCACGCGCAAATGTGGGGACAACTTGCAGTATGACAACAGGCTGATAAATGTGTGCACGCACGATAGGTATTCATGATGAAACTATACAAGACTCATTTATGTTATACTGCATTAACACTAGAAAGACTCACGGGTCGATATCTAACCCATCCGTCTAAATGACCAAATGGAATCAAAATTCATTATATCGTCAAATAACGAATGCTTTCTTGCTGAATAAATGAATTAGAACGAGTAAAACAATTTCTGAGGTATATTTTTAGAATAAGCATAGAAGCAAGTAAAGTAAAAATGATCTGAAATTTCGAAATGAGTCATTTTGACCCACCCGTCGTCCTTCTAGTGAAGAGGCAAAACATTGGGAAAGCTCATTTTGACTAAGGCATAATTTTGAGCTCACCTTCCCTCCTCATGCCGACTTTTATGCATTTTCTGAGCCTGCAGTGCTGACACTGGTTCCTGTGGTGCTGGTCAATGGGGCAGTTGCGGTTGCCCCGGCACGAGTACTGCAGGTTCCGCCGTACTGACCGCTTGAAAAAACTCTTGCATCCTGCGGGAGACGAGGTATAATTAAACCCTGCTTTAGTCACATGGAGGCTTAGAAAAAGATGAGTTTGCAAGCCTCGTAGGAATAACATTAACCTAAGCGAAAGGCGAGTTCCCAAGCCTCGTAGGAATAAAATGACCTGAGCGAAATGGGAGTTACAAAATGCCCCGGGCGACTGAGGCAGAGTAGTGCTAGTAATTCAGCTGTGTCGAGGGACATGGAGAATCTGATCAACAACTTTCGCTGCTGCACTCACTGGAGGAGGAGGTCCCAGCTTTTGCAGCTGCAATATTAGTCATGGAAAATACAAGAGTTATTTTAAATTTTGTGCTTTTGAATTGTATACATCATTCAGAAGACGTTGCCTCGCTAAACTCGTATCATACACTTTATATATAGATATTATTGAAAGATGATTTCAGCCAGTAACATTTATTATTCATGTGTCTGCGTTATTACTGGAAGAAACGCCCATTGCATATAGCGGATTTCACAAATATTTTAAAACCATCCTAGGCAAAGACGAATAAAGAAGCTTGACTCTTTAACTTCACCCCAGTTCTCTCCCCCCTCCCCCCAGTTCTCTCCCTCC